>JBAMHV010000010.1:10731739-10746726 GCA_037177535.1 Pseudomugil gertrudae
GTCTGCTAAATGCCTGTAGAATAGAATAGAATAGAATAGAATAGAATAGAATAGAATAGAATAGAATAGAATAGAAAGAGTAAGAAGCTGAATTGTTCTCAGGTTTGGCTGAAAACGGGTAAATAATTTATTTGGGTATTTGACATTCAGCACAGAGTTCATCTAAACTTTCATTCAGGAATTTAAGTGCAGTTAGGCATCCTTTGTTAGATTAGGTTGATCATCTTTTACATAAAAAGTGGGTTAAAGAAAAAAACGTAGTCTAAGTTGCAACTTTCTCAGACACATTTGGCATCAAGCCATCGCACAGATGCGTACACCGGGGGTGCCTGGGGATCCTGGAGATCTATTACCATACCATGCATCCCCTCTCCAGCACATCTGAACTAAATGGCTTCATCCCCCCACCTGCATGTCATTCAGCTCTGCAGAGGCAATGAAACATTTGATTTGGGTGTTTTGGAGAAGGGCTGCATGTAAAAGTTTCAGGGTGGATCTTAAGGACCAGACTTGGGCACCGCTGGTGTACATGGACAAGACCTTTATCTGTGAAGACAAATAAAAGGTTAAAATAAATCAAAACAGATAGAAGATTATACATTTTAATTGGTCTAGACCTAATAGTATCAGTATAAACCATTCATTAAGGGCTAAATGGGTCAAGTGACTATGAAGGAGCTGAGTTCTTTACAAAGATAATAATAATAATAATCAAAGCTCTGTTGAACACCGTTATATGAATAAGGATGTAGGATTGTTTACTTGTTTAGCTCTTATTTTTGTTTACTTTGGGGTTTTTCTGTGTCTTTGATCACTATATGTTGGGATGCTTATTACATGTTTAGTTATATCAGTTTGTCACAGAAAGTTGAACTCGAGCTGTAAGAAGAAAGGTAGGAAGTATCAAACAGAGTTTGTAGATTATTTTTTAGAGCAGTCATTTTTATTTTGATTCAACCATCATCCGAGTGATCATTTACTATGCTGTGTTCTCTGCAAGCATTTTGTGTCTATTAATGTTAATGTAATAGGTCACATGATAAACGTCAAACTGAGATGTAACTTACGTCCTAAGGTTTACTCATCGTGCTCGGCCTCCTGCAGCTACACTTGCCTGCCACTGCGTGAAGTAAAATACAGAAACATTCTGCAGATTTGTTGGCTTCACACCAGTGATGAGAATCTCCCGTTCCCACACATCCCAAAGCTCCTGTGTTGGATGGAGATCTGGTAACTGTGGAGGACATTGGCATGTTAAATTACTGACTGTAATGTTGAAGAAACCAGAGATGAGTTGAGCTTTGTGACGTGGTGCATTATCCTGCTGGAAGTAGCTAGCAGAAGATGCAATTGTGGTCCTAAAGTGATGACATGGTCAGCAGCAATGATCAGGAAGACTGTGGTGTTTAAATCGTGCTCACCATTACACGACCAGCAGCAGAGCCTGAACTGCTGAACTGTTGCTGCATTGCAGGGTGGATCCACACTTTCATGTTGTTTACACCTAATTCTGAGCCTGTATCATCACCTGTATGTGCAGCAGCTAAAATGGAGACTCCTCCATCCCTGTAACCCTTTCCCCCCCTCTGTTGTACGGTTTTAGTGAACCTGTGTGAATTGCAGCCACAGTTCCCTGTTCTGCTGCTGTAGTCCATCTTCTTTAAGGTGTGTTTTCAGAGATGGCATTCTGTATGCTTTGGTTGTAACCAGTGCTACTTTGAACCACGGTTTCCCTTCTCTCATCTCCAACCAGTCTGCCCATTGTCCTCTGACCTTCAAAATCTGAATGTGTGGGAAAATTCCAGTCGATTCTTAGTTCCTAAAATACTCTCCAACAATCATGTCACGTTCAGACACTTAAATGGCCTTTTTCCCCTCATTTTGATGCTCAGTTTAAATTCAGCGTGTCGTCATGACCACATCGACATGACCAAATGGCATTAAGCACAACTTGTCTTACAGTTTTTCATTTACTTTGGTGCATTTTTCACATCAGAATTGAATTAGATTCTTTGAAAGGCCCACATTTGGGGCTTATTCTTACCAGTACCATATATATTGTATTTTACACATTTAGTAAAAACATATTCCCTTTAATATGACATTAAAAGTTTCATATACACCCTGTGGTTGCAGGGATATAGTCATTTTCCTAAAAAAAAATACAATTTCAAGCTAAATAGGGGTTCAAATGTTAATATTCTCATAACTATTATTTCAAACTCCATTACACATAATGATGTACACATCAGGGTAGCAGTTCTCATTGCATTGATCAAATTGGCAATGTTTTTGGACATGTAGCTTTAAGCTTTCATACAATTCTCTGTTATATTATGACATCATTTGCTCTGATTTGATCAGGCAAAAGTAATTAAACTTAGTCCCCATAAAACTAATAGTCCTTAAACTCCCGTGCAAATGTTCATTCTGATGTGAGTAATGCACTAGAGGGAGCAGAACTGCAGCAGGTAACCAGTGGAAGTGGCAGGTGAGGGAATCTCTATTCCAGTTTAAGTTGATATTTATTCCACAAGCACAGCACATTCCTCTCACATCAGCCTAGTTCCCATGTCACGCTGGTCTCCAGTTAAATCCAAGATTCAGTTCAAAATCCCTCCTCTCATCTATAAAGCTTTAATTAAGCTTGCAATAGAATGAATGAGTGAAGCTGCTTCGTTTTGCCAGACCCCGAGCGCCTCTCATTAAGGTGTAATAGTTTGCAAAGAAAAAAGGGAAAAGTGTTTTGAAGAACATATCGTGAATTTCTCCTGGTGTGTGTGTGTGTGTGTGTGTGTGTGTGTGTGTGTGTGTGTGTGTGTGTGTGGTTTACAGAGTTACAGGTTTTGATTTTGCACCACTTGGCCTTGTGCTGTCATGTTTTTTGCTTTCCAGATTGAAATATTTTTATCCATGTCTTCGCTGCATTGTACAGAATTTCTACATTTTACGCAGCTTTTTTAATGCTTCTTTAATTACTGTTTGTTATGTTCTTGCTCTTTTCTGCTGGTTTTTTAAGCAAAACACTTTGTAACCCAGGTTTGAAAAGATACCAGATATTTAAGCTGAATGCCTTCATGTTTATTTTTCATCAAAACAAAACATAATACATGTCAGTATCAGTCTCAGACTGTTCATCTTGCAAAAAACTTTATATAACATAAAACTCTTCATAGAGTTGTACTGTATAATGTCAGTCAGTAATGTCACCAGCTTTTCTGTGATTGACCAGCAGATGGCCCTTGGTGCTTTCAGTTTGAGAAACATCATTTATAAAACATGAACTACTTGCAGTTGCTCAGTTTGTGCAGTGTTGACATCTGTTTGCATAAGTTGATATCTGTGACTGTGGTGAAACCAGTTTCTCAGTAAACATCAGGATGAAAGCCCTCATCCTTCACTGAGCATTGTCTCTGTGTAAACACCACATCACAGCAAGCCCACGTATATGTGTGCACCATTTTACTGCTTATTTGTATGTATTCAAACCTGTTTATGACATCTTTATTATCAATCTTGTTGCTCAAAAATAATTCACTGCATATGTTGCATTAGTTTTCTTCTAAATATAATCATGGATTGGCACATCAAGTCTTTTATTCGCTTTAATTACTGATTAATTGCGATTTAAAAGCTTCCTGCAGCATCTTCTCTTCTATTCTGTTTTTCATCCCTTCTCCCCCCGATTGACCTAATCTTAAGTAAACAAAACAACCTAGCCAGACAAATAAAGCGTGACAAGGGAGCGCTACTAACAAAAGATTTTGTCCCAAAAAAATTACAACAAATTTAGAACAACAAAAAATTGATGTTGCATGTCCTAATGTGGTAGCATTGCTGTTTTTACATATATTCCTAATTAATAAAGAATGCTTAAAAACATCTTTATTAACCTTCATGTCCTTATATTTTCTGATGCTAAATTTCAAAATGCACATGAGAAGGTGTTATAATGCCTCATTTTACGAGTTCTCCTGCTGTTTTCTACCCTTTTATAAAGACTGACACATTTCCTGAGGTTCTAGTAAAATGTCTGGATCAAAAGGCCACAAAAATACTTCACAACAGCTCCTTTTCCCATCAATGTGCATTTTATTATGCAATAATGTATTACTAACATGAAACAAAAGAATAATGTGACATTGCAAAGGGCTCCAGTGAAACTGGTGCACTTAGATCCTAACAGTGTAAAAGAGTACTGACATGCATAGATCACAGCCATCAAAGAGTATGATGGAACAGTATATTTACTTGAAATACGCGCTCCTAACTTCTTTTAGTAATTGTTTGCGTGCAGCAATGTGACCTTTGCAGGGGCATATATTTCTGCTGGGATCAAAGTGTTGCTCAAACAGAGCAAAATAGTAACGTTGCAAGTATTTACAATGCTTCGATGGAAGTTTAAGCACCTAAAACTAAAGAAGGGGCCGTGTGATGGACTGGCGACCTGTCCAGGGATTACCCCGCCTCTCAGTGATAGGCTCCAGCAACCTGTGCACCTTCATTGGAATAAGTGGTACATATAATGGATGGACCTGAAGAAGGTGATCAGTGTAATGACCAAGATTCTCATATATTATCCATAAAAAGATTAACACAAATTAGAAAGATGCTTGTCAGGTCAGTTCCTCAATGTCTTCCTGTTTCAGATGAGCTTCTGACACAGATGAAACCCATAATTGTATTTATGTGTGGAAGCACAAAAGTAGAGTGTAGAATCTTTGTGCGATGTTTGTGTAAAACACGTTTTTGTTATCAACACATTAGTTGTCATAGATTATTATATTGTCTTATTTTCTGTTCTGTATTGAAACATCATGCTTTGTGGAAATGTCAGTGTTATAGCTGGTTACGGTATCATCCGGTCCACGTGTCTGTTTCTGGTATGGACATAGACAAGTGTGTGGGCCAAATATGAAGAGCCGTCTGGACATAGATTTAAGCAATTTCCTTACAGGCCACTTGTTGTAATAGCCACACTAATTCCAAACCAGACTGCAGAAGTGCACCACATATGGAGCGGACATGGATGTTTAACTCTGGAAGCACATTTTCTAAAAGGCTTATTTTCCCTGTGAAGCCTGCAAGAAATGGATATTAATTATCCAACTTCTGGACATGTGAGTTTATTAATTCATGAATCTCTTTACAGAGTATATTCCCTTTGGGATTCCTTATCCCTACTTCGTGTGGAGTAGCGATACCACTGCAGTGCACCCAAATCCAGACCCAAATTATTCCAACAAAATAGGACAAAAACCTCAGCGGGAGTGTGGCAGCGGCACATAGAGATGATCTTCTTAAAGTAAAAAGGAGGAGGCAAATGATCCAAGCTTCCTTTCCAACATTGCGTTTATTTTGCAGCTTTTGAACATCTCATGCAGAGACTGATGGTGTAATTCACTGAGCACAGCAGCTCCTGATGTATCTGCAGCTGTTAAAAAGCACATTAGTCTTTATCAAATGTCAACAAATCCCGGCCAGTTGTAACTGATCACAGAGAGCATATGTGCGTCAAAGTGGTTATTTTGGGCCAAGCCAGGAAGAAAAGAAAGAGAGAGAGAGAGAGAGAGAGAGAGAGAGAGAGAGAGACGTCCTCATCACGAAGCTGCCAAGAAAGCTGACTCGTGTAAGATGGGGGGAAACGTGGCAGCGTGCAGACTATTAAAAATGCATAAGAAAGGACAGTTTTTCACATAATGAGTCAAAAGAAGAAAGGCAGGTGTAACATTAAACAGCGTCTGTCACCGAGCAGCAAAACTGTGCTGGCAGCGAGTCCACGTGAAGCCGCGAGGGAGGGTTTTTATTCATCCAGCCATGGATGAAGAGTCAGAGCAAAGATGACAAGCGCGAGAGAGAGAGAGAGAGAGAGAGAGGAGGGGAGGGAGGGTGATAGCGTGGCTAAAGACAGGAGAAGCTGTGTCATCGTCGGGAGAGCCGTAGCAGAAATACATGCGTGTAGCCTATTGAGGGAGAGAGAGAGAGAGAGAGAGAGAGAGAGAGAGAGAGACATGGTGCAGCAACAGGATGAGATGCAGGAGGAGTCGTGAGAGGAGAGGCGTCACGGCACATAAAACTCCACGCCCCTCCCTGTCGAGCATCCATTTACCAAGAAGCTGATGTCTGCTGCTGCTTCACTGAATGTGCAGCAGTAAGAGAAGGAGGGAGAGAGAAAAAAGCATAAAGTGCTCTGGATTTGGGTTAAAGCACAGAGGCAGCAGGGTGTATCAGTCTCTCCACGCTGGAGCATTTCTGAAGAGGGTTGTTGTGCCAATCTTGCAGGAAACGTCCACGTTGGATGTACTAAACCTGAGAAAGACTTTAATCACAGAGGCTGACGTTGCTCTTTGTTGCGTGAAACTGTCTGAGGAGCATTTTTTAAAAAAAGCTCCACTGAATAACCGCAAAGGAATCGGCAGCCTTGTTCCACTTCACCGGTTTAAAGATGACCACCATGCAAAAGCTGCTGCAGCTGCCGGTGAGCGCCGTGAACATCGTGAAGACGGTGCAGAGTCAGGTCCAAGGCCAGGAGGAGGACAAGAGCCCCGTGTTGACCCCGGACAGCGCGCAGCAGGCGTGGTACAGCGCGCTGCAGCCGGATGAGCTGAGGTACCTGCGATCTGGAGGTACAGGTGGAGGAGGAGGAGGTACCGGAGGAGACCAGGAGGAGCGAGCCCATTTGGAGGAAGGAGGTGGAGGTGGCAGTTTTCAGACTCAGCCGCTGCGGTATGACAATCTGTGTGAGGAGTTGGAAATGTTGGGGTTAACAGTCAGTGTGAGGGGCTTCAAACCTGTAAAGATGAAGAGTTTACTTTGCATGGACACTAGTACTAAAAAATGTTTTCTAACAAACAGCTGAGGTGAAATGTAATAACACAGTAACAACAGCTAAATGATAGATATTTGGAACAGTAATACACAAACACTTCTGACTTTACCTGCCCAAACTAAGTTAATCAGACAGGTTTATTTCCTAAATTAATAGGCTGTAAAAGCCTTAATTTTAAGGCATAAAAAAGATTCAAAATCCTCATATTGGAAGTTTTAATAAAGAAAAATATTTTTCTGTTTATTTTGCAGGAAAAGTTATCCTAATTTACCTAAGTCCTCAGACAAACCAAACACTAACACACTAGGACAATAAACACACTCTAAACTAAACAAGACACAGGTGAAATGGATAATCTAAATGAAACCAGGTGATCTAATTAACATGGAATAAAGCTGAACACAACAACATGAGGAAAAAACAGGAAACCAAAAGACACTAAAAGTCCAAATCATGGCAGGTACGATAAACCTTTCTTTAGTTTGCTAAGAGAAGAAAATTACACATGTTCTTAAGTGTATTTCTGAAGCACGTTTCAGGAATCTGACAGATTATATAAAGTAAAAGGTTAAAAGAGTTTCTCTTAATTAATTAGAGAAACTATTTTAACCTTTTACAGTTGCTTCTTTTAATTTTATATGTGCTGGGTAGGTTTTCAGAAGCATCTGTCAAGTGGAAAAACAAGGAAAGCTTCTCCTCAGAGAGAGAGAGCTCATGTAAATGCACCTTCTAACCCTTTCACTTGGCTCTGATTCTGATGTCCAAATCATCTTTTTCTCGTGCATAATGTCTTGAGCTCGGTGAACAAAAATCACCCTGCATCTGAAGTGGAACTGTTGAACATTAGCCTACTTTCATGGATGCTTTCCAGCAGAAGGCTCCTGATCTCTTGGCATTGGTGCTGTGTAACCGGAGCGCCTGCTTGCTCTGTTTTACCACAGCAGATTGAATAATTCAGAGCTGTTGTAAATTCTGCTGTTGTCTGGTTGGACGGGACAGAACGCAGAGAAATGAGAGAATCGAGGTTGGTGTAGGATTACTGAAAGCCCGTTTGAGCCTGAAGATTATTTTTCCTTTAGCCTTTTAAGATATGACTTTTACTTTGAAGGTAATTCATTCAAGTGGCACGTGATGTTTGTAAAACTGTATCAACACGTTGTAATTCTGGAGAAAGCCACGTTTAGCATGATGTAGCATCTATTCTTCTTTCACTGACAGTCTGTAAACATCAGGGAGCTGAGCAGACCAGTTTTTAGAAGAAGTATGTCTCGTTGTGGCTGCTTTACGGTCCAACAGGGGTGCACCCAATGTTTCAGTTGGCAAAAGGCACCTTCACTCCTATAAGCACTGCAGTAATGGACGCAGTGTAGCATTATCTTGCCCAAACAGACATAGCCTTTACTAATAAAGACATGGGAGTGTGTGTTGCATTAAAACAAACAGCAGATTTTCCCCGGCTGTTGTGTTTATGGCTAAACCAGGTTAGTACATGGTGAAGTATATTAGTGTTTAAAGTCTGTCCTTGAGAGCCGCTGTCCTGTAGGTTTTCAATGCATCTCTGTTTCAACACACCTCCATTTAACACGCTTCCATTTAATAAATCCAACAGCCAATGAAGTTCTGCACGATGACCGGTTGACCGGAGCAGTTCAACCCTGGTTTAGCCCCAAGAGAAGATGGTGAATGTCAATAAAGATTGTTGGTAAATACCACATAACACAAGTACTTGGATAGAAAAACAACTATTTGACACAAACTCAGACATTTTAAGTTGCAACAATCACAAAAAAATAGGCCACGAAATCCTGGCAGGACAGTTATTAAATGGGGAAAACACCATAGAGTGTGTGTCCTTGTCTAACTATATAAACAGCATCCTGAAAACATCTAATTGCAACATGCATTCTACTGGTCCCACAGCAGATTCTCGGGAAATGTGGCTTATCATATCATTTGCATATAGAGCAGCTGAAAAATGTTTAATATTTACATCTCCAGCTAAAACAAGATGCTGCTTGCATGCTCCATGTAGGCATATGTGCATATTTGGAAACTCTTAAATCCTGTAGTGAATAAAACTGAGGTACTGAAACAGCAACATCTGTTCTTCATCTGAGGAGAAAACGGTGTCTTTTCACCTTTTGTTTTTCAACTAAGCAGCGTGGTGGTTTAGCACTGTCGTCCCACAGCGAGACACTTCCGGGTTTGATCCTCGGCCGGGCTGTGTTGTGCGCTCTTTCCAGGTTTTGCATACTTGCATACACATAGTCACAGAATACTGTTACACAGGTTGATTAATGTGAGTGCATATACAGTGTGGAGAAAGCTGCAATGCCAGAGTTCCTTGGTTCAACTATTTTCACAGTGATCATCACAATTATCACATTTTAACAGATTTCTCAACATTATTAACATGTAAAATCACATGAGCACCCCTGTTAAGAGCTTGTTATAATTTTTTTCTCCTAAAATTATTAGTTGCTGTTTCAAATGAAGCATTATCTTAGTGAGAGAAGCTGATTTTAGGTGTGTATGTACCAGCCAAATCCACCTAAAACTTCTTTAATCTCCTTATGTATGAAGATTCTGAGAACGCCTGCAGCACGAACCATTTAGTATATCAAATAACTTTGTTAATTACTCATAGAGCTTAATATGATTATTTGTGAAATTAAGTAAGTGTGACATCCCTAAAATACATCCCTGTGATGGAGCAGTTCAGGGTGTGCGCAGTCTCTGGGACG
Organism: Pseudomugil gertrudae; assembly: GCA_037177535.1. Classification (NCBI taxonomy): domain Eukaryota; kingdom Metazoa; phylum Chordata; class Actinopteri; order Atheriniformes; family Pseudomugilidae; genus Pseudomugil; species Pseudomugil gertrudae. The sequence goes on from JBAMHV010000010.1 coordinate 10,741,313, forward strand.
GCCTCTGCCTCTGCACCCTGGACAATAAACTTTTCAACCTGGCACCGTCTTTGTGTAGACATGTTTTGCTATGATGTGAAGAGAACCTCTTATTTCCTCTCACTTCTAAACAAAAAGACAGTATTTATTGGACAAAGTCTTCTTTTCGGTGTGTTTTCAATGCAGCTGAACTGAGTGGGTACCTTTCAGTGTCAATGCCGAGCAGGTTATTCCTTCCACAGCTACTAATGACCCCCCGCCACAACCTGGCCACCAGAATTAAACCTTGATGCTTGAACGGTCTGCTTTTAAGCTCGGACCATACGGTGGTTTTAAAACAATTCATTTAGAATTAGAACAGTTTTCCACTTTACTTCAGTTCATGTTGACCATCAAACTCCAGGATATTTTCTTTATTTTTTGATAAGTCTGGGTTTTTTTTACATAAAAAAGTTGCATGTAGACGCTCAACCCTTTTAAGCATAGTCTGCATACGGGCATTTTTTTTCAGGATAGCCTCAGTTTCCAGATTATGAGGCTGAAAAACATGTCAAATGAATTTAACAATAGATATAGCACCATAAAGGCCGATTGAATAAGCTAAGCTAACAGTACCTTGTAAAAATAACAGAGATCAACAATGGCCAAACCTTTTCTCATCTGCGTGTCATTCTAGGTATGGAGTCCGTAAAAGGAAATAGTATTGAAATAAACACAACAGAAACTTCTCACAAAGCCAAATTTACTTGGTTTATGTGCCAGTCCAAACATTTTCACTGTATTGCAGCCGTAGAGGGGGCGTATTTTTGTTCTTTTCAGTTGCTCATAAACTTTATTACTCCTCGTTGGTCTTTCTCTGCCTCTGTGTGGACACAGCTACCTGAATGATCAAAGTTTTGACAGGAAGTGGCTTTATCAAGTCATAGTCTCTTGGGAACGACAGCAATCCGAGGAGTTGTAAGGGTTAAAGAACCATTGATGAACTTGCTGACCATTTTTGCCCTTTAGCACCGCGTAACAAATGCTAATCAGCATCTATCGAATATATCCTGTCTCTTCTCTAAGCGCTCTGCAGACATTAAAAGTCAGTGCAGTGTTGATGCTGGTTATGTGTGGTTGTGACGCTGTGTCATAAAGCAAAACGCAGCGGCCACATGATGCTCCGGGGTGAGGAAAACATCTATGAGGTGCAGTTTCTCAGCCTTGGAGGCAGGCAATGACAGCTCCAGGAATGTGCATAATGAATGTCAGTGCACCACCGAAATGAGTTTGTAGCATCGAGTATTAATGTTGGAAACCTCCAATAAGCTTTGGTTTGGAGAGACAGCAGTGCTTCTGGATCATGTTAAACCTTTCTGTAATTGACTGACTGTGTTTATGATGATTTTTGGAAGTGCTCCGGATCTGATTTAAATACATTGCTGCGTGTGAAGCTAAAGGCCACAGTGATTTTCAGCCATCTCCCTCGGTTTCTCTGACTCTTTGACGATATTTTCTGAATGACTGAATATTTAAAACCAATCCATTTTTGCTCCAGAAACATTCAGAGAATGCTGAAACTGTATTCATCTTTCCCTGCCAACGTGCTCCATTTTTACCAGTCATGCTATGACCACCACTGCTTATGATGCATGTTTGTAATCGGCTTATAATTCCACTTCTGACATGTTGACTCACCTACGTACACAAACACTAATGAGTGTTTTCTGGTCTGTGCTTAATTAAATCTCCTACGGGCTTGTTTACCATCAAACAGCCACATGAATCCCTGTCACATTATTAATTAGTGGCTGATGAAGGCGGTTTATTATCAGTAGCTGTAAAATGAATTGAGTCTGCTCCCCAGTTCCCTCCCAGGAGGTAAATCATTGACAAAACCATCAGAATTTTAAAATCCAATCATCAGCTTTACATTTTAATCATACAGAAGGAATTTCCTGCTTTCTCAACGGCCTTTAAATCACAACCAGAGATGATGTGATCTCTTTGCGTTCAGTGGTCAGTTTAACAGGAAAGGGAAGGGGAAAGGTGTAGAAGGGGAAAGGTGTAGTATAACAGGCCATAGACATAAATCTGGTTCATTTAAAGTTAATCAAACACTGTAGGATTTACGTAGACTGTGTAAGAATTGCAGATAAGAATGTCTTTTAACAAAATCTAGAGGAAAGACATCACAAATAAGTGATTTTCACTGATTACAGAGATTTTCTGCCTGAGGAGATGGTTGGAGATTTGATCAGCAGTCACATTCATTCAATAATGTTGAGATCCAGGTTCTGGGAGGACTTATCACTCCATTAGTAGTCCAGTTCTTGTTTCAGCTGGCATACTTCAGCCTTTCCCCGCTGTTTCTATGTTTTATTAGTGACTTCTAGACACCATCTTCCATGGAGAGCATTTCTGATGAGGCTTCTCTGAACAGCAGATGGATCAGATGTGTCACTCAGGTTATAAGACAGAGCTTGTTTATCTGCTGTAAACAGGTTTTTCTTTTATTTCTTAAAAGCTGGACACTTCCTTTACAAGCTGTAACAAAGGTAATTTCCTAAGTTGCCTCTTATGTGTGGACACAAGATTCATCCTTTCATCCTAACCCTACAATAGATTACAGCTTCACAAAGCAATGTGAAAGATGCATTTAACAAAATGAAGGAAAAGCTGAGTTTTTTTTATCAAAGCCAACATCAAAGCCACTGGATGGAGGATGCTTCAGGACATGCTGGACAAACTGTGTTGGATTAATGGCCGGGAACTGCTACCCATCATCATGATTTCACAGGGAGAAATGAAGCACTCTTAATTTTATCCTAGAAATCAGCTGCAACTCATCTTCATGTCTGGCTCTTTAATGCTTTAGGCAAGTTATGTTTGCTTTTATTATTCTGACACCCAACCACTTATTTGTGGTGAAGAAATCAGTGCAGGCTCACTGCCTTCGTCCAAAAATAATCCTAACTGTGAGGTCTCGCTGTAGGCTTTGAAGTGCCTGACAGAGTGTGATATGTACGTTATGCATGTTTGACTCTTGCAGAATATATGAAAGCAGCAGCACAAACGCTTGCACTTTGAACTCTGGGCAGATTTGGGATGAATGAACTGCTTTGCAGCTGAAACATCCACTAAGCTGGCCAGGCCTCCATTTTCTGCTGCTGTGGAAGTGGCTTCATAGAGCCTCTAATCAGAGTGCATTCTCCTAATGAAAAGAAAGAACACACCTTTAATGTCTGTTTTTTTTTTTAATGTGTCCAGCTGAGGGTCTGTTTAAAACTTTTTTTTAATATTTAAACCCCAGCTCAGAAATATCTGTTCATCCATCTTCTAGGGCATTGTGTGAAAGACGAGGACACCTTGGACACCGGTCCCATCGTGCCTGCTCACACACTCACTCTCATTGTTAAATTAGGATCAGCAGTAAACCTAACATGCATATTTTAGGAAGCGAGAGTACCCTAACCCACACAAGCACGGGAAACTATAAATCCACACTGAAAGGTCCTAAACGAGATTCAAACCCAGAACCTTGTTGTAAATCGACAACGCTTGTCACCACCGCAGCTCCTTCACATTAATATTAAATGACTGAATCTATAAGTCTGTTCTCAGGTAAGGCTGGAAGAATCAGGCACACATTTCCCAGTACAACAAGAGACATAGTTACATAACTTTATCCAAATATTTTGTATGCATTTATAAGACTGTACATCCATTAAGCAACTCAAAATAAAGCTCCCTGGTTTGGCTATGTGCAAGATGGAGAATTTTGCATTTACATCTCACAAACATTAGCATTTGAGTCAATGTTTCCTGTACGTGAACCACACATTTCACACCTTCTATATACAGCAAGGACCAGGAATAGACAGTAAAACAAAAGTCATGGTTTGGACTCTGAATGCCACCACATTGGGTTTGAAATGGGTTTGAAATCCCTGCAACATCAGCAGCTTTGGTCTGCTGCCACCAATAACCACTAGAAGCCATGCATGCTCCCACCATCTAACTGCCATGTTTTATAGAGGATATGATCTACTATGAATCTCTCATCTTCTCTATACTTTCCACTTTGCATCATACTGGTGCAGGTTGATCTTAGTGTCATTGTCCAAAGTATACTGTTGCAACAAGGGCCTTATTTACAAAACTTTGTGTGGATTCTCTACTAAAATTGTTCTTACGCACAAAAACAAAAAAGTTGCTGCCAAAGTCAAATTGATTTAAAAAACTCTGCTTACGCACAGATGCACGCAATTTGTAAATCACACCCTTTCCAAAAAGGGTGTATTTGGATCATGTCCCTCCCGCCTCTACACACCCACTGTCTGCCTAACATGGTCAATGCAAAGCAGCTCATAAATATGTGGGCATATGAATCAACGAGTGTCTGTGGCGTTTTACATTGAATCGTGACAACTGAGAGGGCAGGTTAACGTAACTTTTCTGAGACTGAGGTGCTCTGGAGACAAGCAAGGCGATCTAGTTGCGACGTAACAAACATGAGGAAAGTCGCCAATTGGCAGCACCAGCGTGATGAGAAGGTCTGTGCCAGAAATTTTGAAAAACATGGTCGGATCTCAAGGTGGAGGCGAAGATGTCGATGGGTCGCTCCACAATAACCGATTGAGTGTGGACCACACCAAAGCACCTCCTTTGCGCAAACTGAGTTAGGAGTCAGCCCCTCAGTGGGATCTCGTTCTCACCGGATCACATGGTTCCGGTGGGTCGGTGCCAGTTCACAGATTTGAGAGCACGGCTCTCAGGAATCTAAATCTGCTTACCAGCCGGTCATCATCGTGGGCCAGGACATCTTTATGGTCCTTAAACTATCTCCCATCCTGATCCTGCTGTTGCTGTTGTCTTCAAGTATTGCAAGTTCATTCAATGTGAAGTATTACGCACATTATTACACAAGGTCCAAAGTTGGCTCAGTGGTACGCACTTTTCTCTGTTTATTTTGTATAAATCCCAAACTTTGCTCAGTGCTTACACAATTTTCAGGCCTGTTTTGTGTGTAAGCAAGCTTTAGACATCAACCCCTGAGCTACCTGCTTTTGATGATTTTGTTTGCTATTATTGAGGCTGATTAAAGGTTTGGAGCTACCAAACTCTGAAATGAACCCTCATTAATTAGCTCTTCTTTTTATGCCATATTGAGAAACTAGTTCACTTACTTTCCAGAGACTGCTCTTCATTTGGGTGGATGTTGTGAAGGACTTTTTCATCAATGCGAAAGGGCAAATACTAGTGCAAACATCCACTTCTGTTGTCTTCCAGACTTTTTTTTAATTCCCAGGCTTACCTCTGTGCTACTATTTTTCTGATGGACATCTTTTGTCCATCCATCCATCCATCCATTTTCTGCCGCTTATCCGAGGTCGGGTCGCGGGGGCAGCAGCCTAAGAAGGGAAGCCCAGACTTCCCTCTCCCCAGCCACATTC
>JBAMHV010000010.1:10746826-10757288 GCA_037177535.1 Pseudomugil gertrudae
GAGCTTCGCCTTCCGGCTCAGCTCCCTCTTCACCACAACAGATCGGTGCAGCATCCGCATCACTGCAGACGCAGCACCGATCCGCCTGTCTATCTCACGCTCCATTCCCCCCCCCCCACTTGTGAACAAGACCCCGAGGTACTTTAACTCCTCCACTTGGGGCAGGATCCTATCCCACTCTAGGTTGAGACATCTTTTGTCTCATTGAAAACTCCTTTGACTGCATGTTGTGGGCTCAGAGCGACAGATTACAAATGCTAATGCAACACCTGGAATCACCCCCAGACCTTTTACATGCCTAACTGATGACAGAATAAAGAGGTAAGCGAATTTTTGATGTGAACTCATTAAAATGAAACAAATAGTCTGCATTTACACTCTTTTTGACTATATAACTGTATCTTGACAATGTTTTGGAAACAGTTTGAATAAAACATGTGTTAGCGTTCTCATGGATCTGACTGTAAGAGAGCAGGCGGAATAAATCACAGTAACACTGTTTTGTTGACACTCGGGACAGTGTCCTCAGAGAAGACAAAAGCTCTGCAGGAAAGTACAACATTGCTTAACTTCAGTTCATTGCATCCTTTGTTGCCTTGGAAACTAGCTGGAGGAAACGTACAGATCTGCAGTCACCAAATCACCCCACCCACTACAGATCAAACCCCCCCTTTATTCCCACACCTCTGACATCAGCCAGCCTTCATCAGTTTGCAGCGTGTTGTTCAAGTAGTGACAAAATGAAAGATTAATTTGGCCTGAAGACCCAAAGCAAATAAAAAGATGTTAAATTAAAATCATTTAGAAACGGTTTAAACGTAGATTATCCTCCTCATTCTGTCTTGATAGCTGCCATCTTTTAAGTGATGTAACGAGTCCGCCATCTCTATAGAAACCACTTGAAAATGACTAAATATGTCTTTCCCTGTTATTTAAGTCTTTTTTTGCAGCACATTCCGGCCATGTGTAACAAAACATATTCATAAAACAATCCCTCTCATGTCTTTATCTGTGCATCTACAGCAATGATCCAGTCTGCAGAGATCAGCTGCCTTTGTGTATCCGCTGCTCGCTCGTTCGGGTAGAAACTGTTGTTTACTGCAGTTTGCATGGCAGCAGGGTGGAGATGTCAGCTTAGATCCGCTCACATGTTGATCTCTCATGTGTGAGCTGAGCGGTTTTTTCCTGTTGCTTTGAAACGAGGTGACGGATGAGTAAAAAGTTGCATGTCACCATGGTTACACCAGCACAGGTTGGCACAAACAACACAACAGTTAGTGTGTTAGTGTGTGTTCAGAGAAAATTGTGGCAAACTCGTGGGGTTGTAAAAACCCAAACTGGATTTTTACAACTGTGAGCTGTAAATGTCATCCACCCGTCATCAAAACATTTTATATTATCAGTACATTTTTTAAATAGCATAGAATAGAATAAAAAGCTGTGCACATTAGACAAAAGAAAAACAAAATATTATAAAAGCAGAAATAAAATAACATTAGGGTGTCCATTGAAAGTGTGTGAAGGGGAGAGGAAGGAAAGGGATGGAACTGCAGCAGGAGGTAAACAGGTGGCTGGTGAGTTATAAGAGGAATCCTGGGATGGCCTTGGTTTTTCTCAGACAGGAGGATCTGTAGACGTTTTTAAAGAACAGCAGAAGGTAGCCAATGGTTGTTTTGTGCAATGTTAATAACACTCAGCACAGACTTACTGTTGTTAGAAGAACAGCTGGCATACAACACTGAGGCAGCATGCAAGCACCTTCTCCACCTGGACCAGCAGCTTCTGGTCACGACACAGAGGAAGTGGCTTCTTTACCAGGATCCTGGTGTTCTAAGGCCAGGAGAGAGGATGGGAGTTTCTACGCTGAGCTACAATGGGGAGGAGTGGTGGAGTCTGCTGGATGTAGTCACTGTTAATGTTGGTGGACTACCTCTAAGAAGCATCCTTTACTGTCCACTGTTTTTTCTTTTGAGATGGATTTCACAATGAATAGCTGAAATGGTTTCTTCATATCAGACTGACACATCCCAGGTCTTCTGAACACACAATGTTTTCCTGCCAACAAGTCTTCCATGGAGAGAGTGATAAGACCTGAGAGATCTGTCAGCTTCTTAAATACAGGAATACAGTGTCACAATGTCATGTTCAGGAAACCAGTTGGAGATGGTTTCTATGATGCATTATCCTGTTGGAAGTAGCCATCAGAAGATGGTACACTGTGGTCATAAAGGAATGGACAATCAGCAACAATACTCAGGAAGGCTGTGGTGTTTGAAAATGCTATCCTAAAACTTTGGGGTCCAAAGCATACCAAGAAAATACCCACCGCACCGTTACAGATCCGTCCATGCTGTCACGTCACCTCATTCTGACCCAACCATTTTAATGTGAAGCTGAAATGGAGACTTCGTTTGACTAGATATATATTTTTTCACCTTTTATTGTCAAGTTTTGAGTCTGTGTGACTTGAGCTTCTTGTTCTTGGCTAACAGAAGTGGCACCTGGTGTGGCCTTCTGCTGCTGTAACCCATTGTTCAAAGAAGGCATGTGCCTTGGTTGTAACTAGAACTTCATGAAAATGAAATGAAAAACCCTTTATTCATCCCAGAGGGAAAAGCAGTGTTCAGGTACAGCCAATCCAAGGTTACACAGAAACATACATGACATACAGAGTCGTTTCTTTATAAAGGGGGGTTACACATTCAGGTAAGGAGAGGGGAAAAAAAAGACATCTCTGCTATACCCAGAGTAAAGCACAGAGTAGAAACTGTCTTTGCTTTTAAAAAGTGGAGTTACTGTTGCTTTTCTTTCATCTCCATCGAGTCTGCCAATTTTTCACCAAAAAGAAATTTGGATCCACACAACTGCTGTTCTCTTTTCCTGACCATTCGTTGAGACCCCCTAGAGGTGGTTGTGTGTGAAAAATCCCAGTCGATCAGCAGTTTCTAAAATACTTTGTCCCATCGAGCATCAACAATTATGCAACATTCACTCACATCTCCTGCCTTCCTCATTGTTATGTTCACTTTGAACTTCATCAAGGCACCTTGACCATGTCTACATGACTAAATGTGTTGAGTCTTCTGTGTTAACGAGGGATCGGATGAACAGGTGTACCCAATGAAGTGCCTGCTTTTTATGGACCACAAATTTGATTTTCATGAAGAAAAGATAACTTTAACCACCAACATCCCCATGCTACGTGGTGAGAACCAATAATTACTGATTCATTGTACTTGTTTGAAGCCGTTGAGCATCCATCTGCCAGTCATCAATGATGAAATAATAGTTACAGTGACATGAGAGCGTGATAAGACAGGAGATGCGATAATAAGACATGATGGCCAGTGAAAGCTGGACTGTTTTATTAAATGAACCCATGATTTCAGTTTTCTTTTGATGGAAATTACTGTCAATCAGATACCTTCACAATAGGCTGCTGTGGTTCTGCTTCACACTGTGCAGCTTAGCAGAAAATCTCTGGTTCAGAAACACAAACCAGAGGCAAATCCATAGGAATAAATGCCATGATGGAATTAGTCTTTCCTATTGTTTCTAAATTGGACTGAAACTTTGGACATCTTTTCTCAATAATCCTTTGCTTTCCATGCAAAGCGACCCTCCTCATGTCATCATCTTATTTGTACCATGTACAGATACTAAAGTTTTACTTCTCTAAGTTCCTCCTTTGCTATCAGTCATCATTATTTATAGTCATCATCATAAAATAGACTTTAAAATGTAAAACAACAATAGAAAATCTTCTTTCTCAAAGCACCAGGGATCTGAATAATCCGCACACCCCTAAGTGCTGCAAGTTAGGCAGAACTGTTGGACGTGTTTGTTTGGGTCATACACTGAACTTTTAAAATGTCATGTTACAACACGAGAGAGAGAAAAAAGCCAGTAACTGATAATAAAACTAAATTCTTCATGTATGAGCTGCAATCAAATATCATGGGACATCTTGGGCTTCAAACACCACGATTAGATTCTGACAGACTAATTGTGTTGCATCTGAGAAACAGGATCACTTTGATTATTAATCCCAACATGAGTTAAAACAAGCTTGTGTGGTGCTGGTAAACACTCCTGGTGTGGTTTGATTCCTGTCCCATCCTGAACAAAACATTTCTAATGAAGTAACGCCAACGTTTCTGCTAGATTATCAGCAGCCTGTGTGTGAGAAGTCAGTGGGTTTTAGGGAATGAGCCTCTCCTTCATTATTTAGCTTTTGTGTTGCAGCAGTTTTACAGGATTACACATTTTACGAGCCAGATTTTCTTCTTCAAAGAGAATAATTTGTGGGTCACTCATGTTACATTTTGAGCACTGGAGGGAAATATTCAAGCAGGTCTCTATTTCTATTTCCCTGCGGTAAACATCCACTTCCACTGCAAAATAAATAAGTAGAACCGTGTTGTGAGCGAAGTCTGCATGTTTTTTTCCCCTCACAGACACGATGACTTAAAAGAGATGCTGGACAGCAACAAAGACTCCCTGAAGCTGGAAGCGATGAAGCGGATCGTGGCTGTGAGTAGGAATAATGTCTACTTTCACTGATCTGCAGGTCCGGCTACATGTTGGTTACATGCAGGACAAAGGTGCAGAAGAGGGCGAGCTAAATATTTACAACCTGCATCGTTGTGCCGGTCTGTTAGGAAAAAAAAATACAAATACTTCCCATCTTTTTATGAAACTTAAATAAAACACGTGCAGTCTTCTAACTGTGCAGTTAGCTGTTAAATATTCATAATCTGTGTCAGATTCCTCCTTCTGAAGCTCCACCACCCTTCCTTTCATTCCTCACCCCCGCACTGCAGCGAAGCAGGAGAGACAGTTATGAAATATGTATTTATATATTTCTAAAGTTTCAGAGAGAACATTTGTGACTGGAACTCTTGAGAATTGTCGCCTTCGTGGTAATTGTGGCATCTATTTCCTCTCCAGATGATCGCCCGTGGTAAAAATGCATCGGATCTGTTCCCAGCGGTGGTGAAAAACGTGGCCTGCAAAAACATTGAGGTTGGTAATCTATACATTATGTCACCGTCCTTTATAGGTTTCTGCCACTAAGAATGATGAACTTTTCCAGAATAATGACATTGGTTTCCATCTTCCCGATCCTTCCTCCAGGTGAAGAAACTGGTCTATGTTTACTTGGTGCGCTACGCAGAAGAGCAGCAAGACCTCGCTCTGCTCTCTATTTCCACATTCCAGCGCGGCCTGAAGGTGAAGTTTACTATGTTGCAGAAGTGCTGCATGGACTGTTTGCATTTGAGCTGCCTGTCTGTGAGAAATATTGTAACATGTGCTGGCTAACACGGTTGCACATTCTGTGCATGTGTGAATAATTTTTGCATGATTGCATGTTTTTAACCACATAAAATTTTCACATGTTCACATACTTCCAGCATCTAAAGGTGGGTGTAGGTGTAGGTGCGAGCTTACAGACTCCATACCTTACAAAAGTTGAGCTATATGTTGAGCTTATAAATTTACTCTGGAAAGATTTAAGCTTTCAGTTAGAAAAATGCTCATCAGTTCTGTTTTATAATAGTTTTAACTTTATGTATCCCAGTGGGGAAATTAGGCAGTGCTTTTCATCTAAGAGGCCATTAGTTAGCTGTGGGCTGCCACGTTTCAGTGCTCCAGGTCCTCCAGACCCAAGCCCACTTCAGTAACTGCTAGGTTACCACACAGAGATGAGTTGAGTTGTGTCTAAAGTCTTTTTAATTACTTAGATGTTATGTTTGTACAAAACTGGCCTTCTGGGAGCCTGAAAACACACATTTATGAAACTAGTTTTCAAAGTTAATAAATGGGGGTCATCAAAATGATATTTTTAAAGAAAGTTTCAACCCTGTTTCTGTCAGGCACAATAACACACAGCAGGGATCACCGAATTTGGTCCTGCGGGTATGACAAGGTTTCCAACTAAAACACACCTGAGTTATACCAAATTGATCTCCACAGCTCGTTGCATGGCCTTCGAGGACCGAATTTGAAGAGCGCCACATGCAGAATAGTAATTCATGTGTCATATTTTGCCAGACACATTTGCTTAACCAAGCAAGACTTATTACATGAGACTTGTTAAATATGGCTGCCCTGATAAATATTTTAGTATTATTAATGTTAAGTCATGATATAACAATGCTGAACGTAACAACACACAACAATATTCTAAAACATAAATCCTTTGTGAAAAACTGTTTAAAAGGTCATAAGTCGTACATTAATGAAACACGGCTGAGCAACATAGTGCATAAAAAATAGAACAAAGTAAGGTTGTTGATAAAACCTTCTGTTATCTCCTCATGTGATAACATCAGCAACCCACATCAGGTTTGTATTTAAAAAACAGAGAGAATAAGATGCAGATGCGTCTCAGATGTAATTTGTGTTTGGTACCATTAGTGACTAAGGTGTAGCCTGTTAGCTGACAGGGTACCTCACTGAGCTGATAGGCATGGCTGCAGACTCCTCACCTTGTTTGCAGCATCTCTAATTTTACTGCTAAAAACTTTTGCAGGATCCAAACCAGCTGATCAGAGCCAGCGCCCTGCGGGTCCTCTCCAGCATACGAGTTACAATCATCGTCCCCATAATGATGTTGGCCATTAAGGAAGCTGCTTCCGATATGTCGCCATACGTCAGGAAGACAGCCGCTCATGCAATCCCCAAACTGTACAGGTACATAAAGATGGTGGCAGACGTGCAGCTGCGGTGAAATTGCAGATTCACCCAGAAACCCATTACCACTCTGTGAGTTGAATCCATTTGTTTTGTGCTTGTGAGCTGAACTGAGTGAGAACAGATTCTCTGACATTTCCTGTTTCATGCAAAGAAGTGATTTATTTTTCTAACCGCAGTTTGGATCCCGAACAAAAAGACCAGCTGATAGAAGTCATCGAGAAACTCCTCGCAGACAAAACCACGGTGGGTTTGTTTCTGTCATTTAGTATTTTGCAGATTTTTTTTAACACAAAAAGAGAATTTACAAAGCACAGAGTGCACAAACCATCACAACCAGCAGCTGTACTCAGCACCACGCTGCACCCAATACCTCAGTTGTTTCAAGTCTTATCATTTGTTCAAACAGGGATTGTTTCTTTGTCTTTGTATGAGCTGGATGTTTAAAAATCACTAACAAGTTTGCAGAAAAAGTCTCACATATAACAAACAAAACTACTGATTTGGAGACAGTATCAACCCAGATGTGTTTTTAGCTTATACAGACACATTCCTGCATTTAGGCATGAAAAGCAGCTGTAAAAATATCGGGACACTAAATTATTAGTTGTAATGATGCCATTCCTTGTCTTTTTTTTTTTTTGCCCTGAGGAATGAAGTGCCTCAGATGTTATTTTATTATTATTTCTAAACATCTTAAGGAGCACGGCGCTACAGGTTCTGTAGCACTGAAGCTTTTTCAGTGATGTTTCTTGGGAACAGATGGTGACTGCAGGCATTTCTCTGCTACTCCTTTAGAAGGCAGAATTCGCTTTGCATTGTCTTCTTGCATGGATATTGTTAGGAAAAATATTGTTTTAAAAGGAATAGGCATTATTTATGGCATAATTAAAGTGTAAACAGCCTTCATCTGGGATCCTGACACAACCTCACACTGTCACAAAGCCTTGCTTTTCGACTGGACGTTCCTTTTTGTCTCTCCAACACAGAAAATCTGAGATGCACAAACCTCCTGTTGGCTCACTGCGTCTTTAAATGATATGACGCTTAAGAGAAAGAACAAATTCATATTTTTCTTCCATTATTTCATTTCAGAGCTTTGTTTTTAGGCACTCTAATGATTTTCTTTAGGTGTAAAACCAGAGATCCTCTGTCCATCTCCCCTCCTCAGACTCACCCTTTTATTAATGCTGCTTTGACCAATCACAACAGGGGATTGTGTAGGTCTGAAATGCAAAAAAAAAACATGAAATAACTTAGTTTCAAACAGTCTGCAAGTGAATGTAGGAATTATATGTAAGATGGAGCTGCATGGAGAATGTTTTCTGCTTCACTAATCCTCAGCAGTAACATGTAACTGTCAGAAGATGCTTCAGAAAGTAGTCTTTGCATCACTCTCTGCTGTGTGGTTGTAGCTGGTGGCAGGAAGCGTCGTCATGGCTTTCGAGGAGGTGTGTCCAGAGCGTATCGACCTGATCCACAAGAACTACAGGAAGTTGTGTAATCTCCTGATTGATGTGGAGGAATGGGGGCAGGTCGTCATCATCAACATGTTGACCCGTTATGCCAGGACTCAGTTTCTCAACCCAAACATCAACGTGAGTAAAACATAAACACACGCAGAAGGTGGGTTGGAGCAGGGAAACATCAAGAGCCACACACACCTGAACCAGAATGAAAAGGCTCACATTTTACCTAAGTTCAGATCAATCACATCCCCTAATAACGCCTCACGCGATGTGGTAAATAATGTCTTATTAGCTCTCACGCGTGAGTCACATAGAACGACTGTTTCTGAATCTGAATTAGTTTCTGCTCACCCTCATTTTTAATAATAATGATGATCACACAAACACTTTCTATACCCATGTGTTGTGTTACTCTGCTGCAAACCAATAAGACGCTCATTATCAACAACTAATTTGCATATAAATGACACATTTGCAAATGACAAAGTAACAGAAGTGTGTAGGTACATTTAGTAATCACAGCCCCCCATTTCTGTTATTGCTACTGTGCAGCACAATAAACACATCATTACTTTCCATGCTCCTGCTTTTTTATTTGTGTCGATCAGGTTTTCACTTCCACTTGCTAAATAAGCTTTTTTTTCAACAAAGAAGATGAACTTTGACCCATCAGTTTGTCTGCAGGAGTCCTTGCTGGAGGAGGGATCTGGTGAGGAGAAGACCTTCTACGGCTCAGATGACGATGAGGATGAAGATGGGGAAGAGAAGCAGAAGAAGGCTGAGGCAGCGGCCATGGCCAAAAGGAAGCCGTACGTGATGGATCCTGACCATCGACTGCTGCTGAGAAACACCAAGCCACTACTACAGAGCCGCAACGCAGCTGTAAGACTGCACACACGCATTAGTACGATGCCGGACAGCTCATTAAACATCTTTTTCTGCATCTGTTGCCATAGTGCAGATCATAATCGTTTGCTCTCCAACATTAGGACCTTCATTTGTGTGATCAAGGCTTCATCAAGTAGGCATTTGAAGTGCCCTCGAGCAAGACATTAATTAGAGCTAATCTTTCACTCAGACACAAGGACAACTGATGATTTTCCCAAGGATAGAATGAAACATGCAGCATTACTGCTGCTACGGTCGCCCGAGGTGGAAAGTTGTGTCAAGAACCCATATTAGCTCGTGTCAGTAACATGACCAAGCAATGTGAGCACAGTTGCTCAAAAAGTTGACAGATACCTAATGATATTTTTAGCATCTTTCAGCCAGTTTTGGGGATTTTGCAGCACACATGTTGAGTGCACTGCTCTCATCAGCATCGCTCCGAGCACAACCAGCTGTTTAAGCATTTTAAACAACCAGGAGCTAAAAATGCAACAAAGTCAGTGACAAGTTGGTAAAAATGATTGTTGTGGAGCATTTAATCTTTTAAAATGTTATTTACATGGGGGATCAATAAACACTGAGTTTATGACTTGATGCACTACTGTGTGTCATCCATCCAATTAAAATTAGGCTGAATGATTTGGTTTAGAAAAACATATAAAGCATATTTACTTTCCCCAAATAAATTCCACATCTGCAACAAAGGCAGTAAAAGTGAAAGAGTACTAGTTATGGAAGCAGTTAGTTATGAACCGCAGGAGTTTAGTTTACTTTTAGTACACTGTATTACATCACAACACAAAGAGAAGTAACAGAGCATCATATCATTTATTGAGCACATTTTATTTTAAGAGATATTTTAAATTCACATTAAATGGCTTTATTTCCTGCCTGTTCCAGGTGGTAATGGCTGTGGCTCAGCTGTACTTCCACCTTGCCCCTAAAGCAGAGGTTGGTGTGATTGCCAAAGCCTTGGTTCGTCTCCTTCGCAGTCACAGGTGAGCATCAGCTATAAAATTAAATAATCCATCCATTTTTTTACCCCTTATCCGGAGTCTGGTCACAGGGTCAGCAGCCTGAGGAGGAAAGCTCACGCTTCCCTCTCCCCAGTCATTATGGGAGGATCCCAAGGCGTTCCCAGGCCACCCGAGAGACATAATCTCTTCAGCGTGTCCTGGGTCTATCCTGGGGTCTCCCCATACAGAGATGTGCCCGGAACACCTCACCAGGGATGCGTCCAGGAGGCATCCTAACCAGATGCCCAAGCCACCTCATCTAGCTCCTCTCGATGTGGAGGAGCAGCGGCTCTACTAAATGAAATAAATCTAAAATGAAATAATTATCTTAAAATCCATTTAAAGCAATTAGTAAATGAACTACAACAGACCAGCTAAATCAGTAAATTGTAC
>JBAMHV010000010.1:10765475-10803589 GCA_037177535.1 Pseudomugil gertrudae
ACAGGGACGTGCCCGGAACACCTCACCAGGGAGGCGTCCAGGAGGCATCCTAACCAGATGCCCGAGCCACCTCATCTAGCTCCTCTCGATGTGGAGGAGCAGCGGCTCTACTAAATGAAATAAATCTAAAACGAAATAATTATCTTAAAATCCATTTAAAGCAATTAGTAAATGAACTACAACAGACCAGCTAAATCAGTAAATTGTACTGCAGATGGGGAGAAAGAGAAGTTCTTAATTACCAGCACACCCAGCAAAGTGGAAAACAGATTGACAAAAGCAAAACGACATCGAAGGCAGTAAAATAAATCTCCGGAGCCCCAAAGCAGAAAAGGAAATTAAACAAGGAGCTTGGTGAAACTGAGGTAAATGTTAAAGGCATAAACCATATGGAAGGATGACAGCACTTAGGTGACCTGTCGGCTGTAAGTCCTGCAAACTGTCAGCCTTTTATTGAACAAGTGGTTTCTGCTTAATGGAATCATCAGTCAGCAACAGGCAGACAAAAGCATCACTGTAAAAACACCTGAGATGAACCATATGTTTTATTAGACCCTTGTACTACCCCCATAGTCATAACATCATGCCCACTCTTTTGTTTGTTCTGAATGCCAACCTCTCACTCCTTCCTCTGCCTCTTCCTCCAGTGAAGTCCAGTATGTGGTCCTTCAGAACGTGGCAACGATGACGATTAAGAGAAGGGTGAGCCGCAGCCGCCATCAGGTTTGTGTTTGTGTTGCACTTTAAGTGTTGACAAATCGGCCTTCCTCCTGTGAGTTTACAGGGCATGTTTGAACCATACTTGAAGAGCTTCTACATCCGCTCCACAGACCCAACCCAAATAAAAATCCTGAAGGTAATTTTCTGTGTCAGCTACTTTTTTTTACGTTTGTATTGATTAGTGAGAGCATGTTTTATGTTCTTCTTTTCCAGCTGGAGGTTCTGACTAACCTGGCCAATGAGACGAACATTTCCACAATTCTCCGAGAATTTCAGGTACAGGGAGAGAAAATCTGTGGCTAATGTAAATATATGTTCATGCACTTATTACATACTGTGATTT
This sequence comes from Pseudomugil gertrudae, assembly GCA_037177535.1. NCBI lineage: Eukaryota > Metazoa > Chordata > Actinopteri > Atheriniformes > Pseudomugilidae > Pseudomugil > Pseudomugil gertrudae. Next base: position 10,766,539 of record JBAMHV010000010.1, read on the forward strand.
TTTTCTTATCAGACATATATTAAAAGCATGGATAAAGATTTTGTGGCTGCAACTATTCAAGCCATCGGTCGCTGTGCTACCAACATTGGAGAAGTGAGGGATACATGTTTGAATGGTCTGGTTCAGCTGCTGTCCAATCGAGATGGTAAGGGTCTTACTCATAATGCGTATGAGAAACAAGCGATTGTGGAAGGCAGTAAGAGAATTCGGTCCGTGGTTTACATGATGTGTAACTCCTGTGGTACAGAGTTGGTGGTTGCAGAGTCTGTGGTTGTCATCAAAAAGCTGCTACAGATGCAACCAGAGAAACACAGCGACATCATCAAGCACATGGCAAAACTAACAGACAACATTCAGGTGAAAGACTATCAACATCTACTTTTTACAGAGTCATATCAGTGTGACTTTGTTAAACCCTGTCTGTATACGCTATCTGATGTCTGCCAGTTAGATCCCTGTGTCAATAAAAGAGACACAGCTCGGTTTATTTTGCTTTCATAGGTGCCGATGGCACGGGCCAGTATCCTGTGGCTGATTGGGGAATACTGTGAGCATGTGCCGAAGATTGCCCCAGATGTTCTGAGGAAGATGGCTAAGTCGTTCACTAATGAGGAGGACATCGTCAAACTGCAGATCATCAATTTGGCAGCTAAGCTGTATCTCACCAACTCTAAACAGGTTTGGCCAAGAGACCTTTCAGGGACTTTTCACCTTTTGCCTCGGTGATAAACACAAAAAGAAAAAATGATACAGCTGTGTTTTAACAGAATCAATAGATAAATATGACATAATATTATCCTAGAAATATTTTTTAGAATAGCTGAAAATAGAAAAAGATCAAATAAGATTTGAATTCCATCCAAGTTTTTACAATTTATTAACAAACACAAAACAATGCAAAATGCAGTGTTAGTATAAAGACATCAAAAACCACAGAAATAGAAAAACTTCAAATACTAAATTAGATCAATGAGCTAATAGAGTTTAGTTTGCTGTGGTGTTGTTTTGTTACGTTCTGTCAGATCGTTCAGACCTCATGTTATGTCGGATCATGTCCATATGAGTGCAGATGTGATTCTGTGACATCTACCAGCGCTGGCTGCAGCACCTCACCTTTCACTAAGGAGTTTCACTCGTTCTGTACTCTTCCTAAAGTGGAGCTTCGTGAATCAGACAGAATACAGCTGTCTTTTAAACTTTTACTTTATGATTAACGTATGAGGAAAACTAACATGCGCTAAATTCATAACATTAATCTGCAACTTTAGCCAAACTCCAGTCACTTCCTGTATTTCAAAATAAAACATTTGTGACCACTCTAAGACAGTCAAATTCAAACTCTCCAAACTGAACGTGTCAAACATTATTTTAAAAACATCACAAAAATAACACTAAAGAACATTTATCCACCCTTATTATAACAGCACATAGAGCACTACACATTGGTACATTGATGAATACATCCATCACCATGTTTACACTATCAGCATTTTCACAGACACGTTTGCACTTTGCTGGATTGTAAATATTTGCACACATTTCTAGATATAACTCATGTTTCAGGGTGCAAGCAGTATTTTCATGTTGTATATTTCTCTATCAGTTCTAATCCATTCCTCCTTTGATCGGGGTTCTTTGCTTAGCCTCTTACTCGCTGTAGCTGTTTTTCTATTTGCTAGTATTATAATAATGAGGTATTATAGTATTTGTGACTAGAAGGGATTATGGGTATTATAGTTCCAATAAAAACTCCACAGAAACCATGCCTAATCTCAAACCCCATTATTGTGTCATTTTTATCGTTTAATTCGAGTTGGGCCAGATTTTTGGACAATCCAGAGAATGTGAAAATGGTTGGGGCCTCCGAGCATCGGTAATCCTGGTTGTTCTCCTCTCCTCCTGTCCTTCCACTTACAGACTAAACTGTTGACACAGTATGTTCTCAACTTGGCCAAATACGACCAGAACTACGACATCCGTGATCGTGCGCGCTTCATTCGACAGCTCATTGTACCCACAGAGAAGAGTGGAGCCCTCAGCAAGTATGCTAAGAAGCTATTCCTCGCTCTCAAACCTGCACCTGTCCTCGAGTCTCCATTTAAAGGTACAGTCTGCCTTGTTTAGATACTTCAGAGAGATAAAAATCAGTTACCCAGAACTGTATTATGTCTTTGAATTACATTCAAACACACATTACATAAATATTTCTATGCTGTTTTCTTGTATCTTTAGTTGTCTCATCTTATCAACAAAAGACCATTGTACGGTGATAAGATTGGAAGATCATTTTTAGGATTTTAGTTCATTTTAAATGAACATCCATCATGTAGCTTAAAGGACTTTCTGGTGTGTTTTTCATGCTGTCAGTTAGCTAAACTGTTGATAAAGTAGCTCTTCTGTCATATTCTTTGTTTACAAACTAACTCCCAAGACCATAAAAAACTGCAGGTTTGAACATTTGAGTATGACTCTATTTTTAATAGGGTCAGTTCCTACATATAACATTAGTCAAAAAGGGATATATACACTTTTTTTATAATGTTGTCCCCAACAATCTGCTGTTAACAGCAACAGAAGAGGGGTTAAACATCGGTTGTCCTGCTTGCTGTCATTGTTGGACTGTAACCTGGTTGGTATTGAGCGTGTCAGTTAGAGAACTCATACTGGTGTGCTCTTTAGCTAACTTAATGAACACACAAGTCAGAGATGGCATCAGAAAAACAAAGATTAGGCTCAGACTGCAGTTGTTCTCTTTGTCATAGGATCAGAGTATACATTGGCTGGTTCATTACTGCAGGGAATATCAAGTGAAAGAGACACAAAAGTCATTTAATCAGGCAGGTTTTTCATTGTTTGGTCTAAAGTGCATACACTTTGCCAGAGGATGGATGTAGGCTACATTACAGAGGTTGTAATTCAGTTGTCCCTACCTGAAACAAACCATGAGTGAGAAAAAAAGAAACTTCAGTGGAGACATGAAGAGTGTTACCCTTTCTAAATCAGTAATCAGTCTTTTATTTTGAGTATTTGTGAGATATGTTTTATTATCAGTGAACATAACCAGACCGGTTCAGGGGGGAAAGTTGGGGGAGTTTCATCCTTTTACATTTTTCCACGTTTGACATAATTCACAAAGTGAGTGAAGTCTTCAGAGCACTGTAAATGCAATTTATGTGGTTTGAAAACAAAAAGGCAATGCAGGGAAAGACAGGGCTACGCCTTGGGATCTTATTGAACTGGCATAAAGACTGATGGATTATGAGACAGCTGGCCTATCTTAGAATCTACTTTCTCAATGACAAAGTTATCAAATGGTGACAATTATCAGGACAAATCTCCAAAAAGAGAGCTTAAACCTGTTTGCATCCAGAGGAGGGCAATTGATCATCTAGTGATAATGAAAGTGACGTGTCTGTTGGAAATCACGGTACTTCTGTGAAGTAATACTGTACCCGAATAAACATATAGGGGAGATAACAACGCTGAGGCCACTGATTATATAGTCACACAGATATATAGGAAGTGAGAGAATCCTACATGTGTCACTGTATGGCTAACCAGTTATTCACACACATGTATGCTTTGAAATCAGTCTGGAAAGAGGACTTGGGCAGTGCGGGCATCAGAGAAGTATTTTCCTTTCCTGCACTATCTTCTTCTCTCATAGGTCAGGCTGACATGAGAAAAAAGTAAAGATTTCCCAGATTTTATGTGGTTGCCCACTGGTTTCCATTTCTGATTCTGCAGATCGAGACCACTTCCAGCTGGGTTCATTGTCCCACCTGCTGAATGCCAAGGCTGGGGGCTACCAGGAGCTGCCTGACTGGCCTGAATCTGCCCCTGACCCCTCCGTGCGCAACGTGGAGGTGAAGGAGTCTGTGCGTGCAGTGGAAACAGTAACATACAGAGACACAGGGGCGTTCTGGGATCTCCAGAGGCCCAAAAAGATGGAGGGGAGCGAGGGTTGCTCCTCCCTCAGAGCAGTGCTTCAGAGGGGTTGGACGGCGTCACCACAGCGACACATCAATATATTCCTAACTCCAATATAACATGGCTTCTTTTTCACCCACCATCATTCATTCCCTTACAACTCATTGGCATTAATGGCTCAGCATTAACATGCATCCTTTTTGGCTTCATAATCTCCATAATCTGCCAAATAGATGCTGCCTAACCCCCTTTCTCCACTGAAACATTGTGAAAGCATTCAGTGGTACCGAGCTCCTCTCATCCTCTGTGCTGCACAAGCTTCTGTCGGGCAGCAGCTCACTCGCTCCATCAACATCATTCCTCACAGCTGTTTGAGCCAATAGCACATGTGATGCAGAGAGAACAGGCTGCAGTCGTACTACTGCTAATGTTTAGATCCATAATCTGTCAGTTTGGCTTGTAAATTCTCTAAACGTCCAAGCAAAAAAGCAAACTGCAGCCTTGCAGTGCATCATCAGATCTCCTAAGTCCCTCCTCCTCTCCATGCCATTCGCTCCATGTGCCATCGGTGCAGCGGTGTGTTCTAAAGCAAAGGCATCTGAGTGTGTCACAACACCCTGAAGCTTGATTGTCAAGTTTGAAGGGTGACTTTAAGGCTTGATTTTATTGTCATGTGTTTACTTACTTAACTTGTGATGCAGATTTTAAGATGAGGCCATTTTTACATGGTATGAGCGAAAATGCACCAAAGGTTTAGTTCATATTAATCTGCTAAATAAGTCCCTTCCTGATGATTCTGCCACATTCTGCTGAAACCTTCCTGCTGGAAAAGGGTTCTTACAGCTGATTCCTCTTCTGGCATCATACATTACTACTCACGCACAGTTTGAAATAAAACCAGCCTTCCCACTTCTTCTGGTGTGGACCAGCAGGATCTGATTTGGCTTTTCAGCTTTTGAACTTATTATAAAGTTTTGCAGCTGACTAGAGATGGGTCACACATCAACACAAACCTTTACATGTTACATGTGTATGAATTCCTATATCATTTAATCAGTGGCTCCTGGCTGCAACCTACCCACTAAATTCTTATGGGTTTGGGGCATAAAAACAAGCGGGTGCAAAATAATGTGACTACAGAGGTGCTAGTTACCAAAAGCAACTTTGCAGTATATGAAATGAACCAAAAATGTCACTAAATGCAGGAAGCCAGTCTAAAACCAGTATTGTGCTGTGAAAAATAGCAGATTTTTGGAATAAATATTTATGCTTTTTAGCTGAAAAATGGTAACAAAAGCACACGAAACGTTATTTTGGTCCTTGAAGCTGCATTTCAGTAGCCCCACAGTCCCTCTGGGTAAATGTAAAACTATCTCATTACATTGTCATGTTGTGGTAGTTAAAGCTGGGAGAGTCTGACAAGCCTTTTTCTTTTTGCCCGTTGTACACCTCCCTAGACAGAGGAGGTCATAACCACCAGCGAGGGGCGGATCGGCCTGCTGGGAGACTGGCGAGAGGTGCCCCTCCCCTCACCTCTGGGAGTGCAGTGATGTTTGCTTTCCTGACTGCTCGCTTTTCTTTTCATATTCCAAGTTTCTTCCCAGTTCTAACTTCTGATGCTGATACTGAAGCTATGTCAGTTTACATGAAGCTTAGCATTTATCTCAGGTAAAGGAGACATAAAAATACATTCTCACCTCATGGTGAGACCCTCCTCCATAACCCAGTGAGCTCCGGGTGTCTCTTAAATATCAGTTGGCAGTCAATGTGTTTCATGCAAGGGTGTTTTTATAACTTTTCTTTTCTTTTTGTTTGTAAAGCTTCTTATTAGATTTAGTTTCACTGTTCAGGAGAAATTAGGCATAAAATAACCACAAACTGTGACCCACTATGTTAGGCAGTGTTGGGAATAATAAGACTAAAAACCTTTATGAAAGGTTGCAGATCATTCTCTATAATATATTATTACTGAAGGTATTTTACATCATTAATGCATCTGAGGAAGCAGTTTCCTTCTGTTCGTGATCTTCGCTGATAAAAACGATGTGGTGAACAGAATCTTAGCAAGGCTCCTGCATGAGACCTGATCTGCACTCACATTAACAACCCTTTTCACCAGTGAGAACACAAAACACTGAAAAACCTCAGAAACGGTCACATCAGCGGTTTTATGAAGATGGAACACATGAGCTGTATCAGAACAAACGAGTAAATCATTTCCCAGCTCACGGGCACTGTCTCCTCCCTGCACCTAACTGGTCTTTCATGAAATTTGTGACACGGTTTGTGGATGTGTCACGAATGCTGTTTGTGTGTGACGTGCCTTGATCTTTGTGCTGCTGCAGCTGAGCCACATCTCATCACAGACATAAATCCATGCCGGCCCGCCATGCAAGACGTTCACACTAAATGCCTTTTCCTGTGTTTTTTACATGCATTGAATATTAACCGTTTACTGTGCAGTATTTAATTTTAGTATACGTCAGCTAGTATATACTGTTGTATATACAGTGATATGTAAGTGATAGTTATATTGGAGTGCTTGATTTGACAGTTTATTTGATTTGTTGCAACATATTAACCAAATACTGTGATATGATGAGATTTGGGGTTTAGGTTTTATTTTGTCTCTGTGATTTGCAAACTGTTCTCACACATTTACAGACCCTTTAACCTTCCTGTTCCTGTTTCTCTTTCCTTTCCTGACCTTTTTATTTCCTGAAAGAAAAAAATGTTTCCTTTTCCTCATCTCCATCCCAATCTTTTTCTTTTCTACGTCCGCCAGGTTTTTGCGCTGCTTGAAAGAGTCACAACATTAACGAGTGTGAGTCAGTTAGCGGCAATAAGCCACACGTCCTTCAGCTTCAACCCACATAGCTGCAAAAAAAAAAAAATCCCAAGTGCTTTTTTAACACCCTGCGTAACGTAGTTGCCGTTCTGTGCTTAGCTGAGCCAAAGCCACCCGAAACAGCACCCACTTCCTCGGTCTCGACCATTAAAGAAGTGATTCTTTTAGCAGGATGTGCAGATGGATTGACAAGCTTTCAGGCACACACTCATTACCAAAGGGTTTTTGGTAATGAGTCTGGTCATGAAAGAGCAGATACCTTTTGTAAAGTGTAGGTATATGGATGGTTCTCCTCAAAGGCATCACTTCTCTTAATGGAAACACTCGCAGTATTAAAAGAACCATTTCTGCAACTGGTCATGAAGGCAACGCCTGGTGCTCAAATCTTCCTGCAGAAAAAGGCTTCATGCAATCATCAGTGTCGGATTGAATTTGTTTTCTATCACATCTAAAAGCGAATGCTGGCTTTATTTGGCTGCATCGAGCCCAGGCACAGGCATTCATGGCCACGCTATTGTAACCTGCCCACGTTTCTGCTTCTTGCTGCAAAGCTTTCCACTGAGCCAGTTGATCAGTTTCAACGCTGTCCTCTGCCAGGTGCCGGAGTGGACCAAATGCAGCAGCCGCGAGAAGAGGAAGGAGAAGAAAGTGGAGAAGCCCTTTTATTCCGACTCAGAGGGCGAGTCCGGGCCGACAGAGTCAGCCGACAGCGGTAACTACAGGGGAGATGTGTCCACTACAGAGGATCATGTGATTTTTTGCTGACAACTGGCATAAATACTGGTATCATTTTTAAGATTAAGAAAAAGTTAGGAAGCTGATACAGAATTAGTTTTATGCTCTAAGTTCAGACACAAGCTATTGTAGTTATAATAAAACTATTGTATTCAGTTGGCAAGGAAAGAGGGGGAAGTAAAAGGAGAAAAAAAAGACCACCTTGTGTTACACTTAAAGTCATCTTTGATGTGAAATATTTCTTTTATTTGCATCTCATAACGTGGCAGACTGTCCTGTGGTACAGAATGTGCTCATGTTTTCACTTTTAAAGTATATGAGGGATGAAAGAGGCAGAAAGATACTTTAAGCTGCTGCTTGATCATTTTTGTGACTTCCACCGCTGATAAAATGTGTCTGCAACATGAATAACATCAACCTTTCTGGTGCATGTTACAGGAAAACGTTAATTAGGACTTACTTTTAAACTTAACTAAACATGAGGATGACTTCAGACTTCCTGTGTAAAGGAACTGACTCGTAACTCCAAGCTTTCCGTCCACAGAGTCGGACTCCAGCAGCGGCTCGGAAAGCGGCAGTGGTAGCGAGGAGAGCGGGTCGGGTTCCGAGAGCGAAGAGAGCGAGCAGGCCTCTGATTCAGAGGATGTGGAAGAAGATGAGGAGAAGGAGAGGAAAAAAAAGAAAAAGGAGTTTAAAAAGCCGGTGCAAGAAAGTATGAGGTACTGGAAGCTTTTTTGTTGCTTGATATTCTGCAGCTTTGTGTTTAACTGTGGTCCCTTCCTGTCCTTCCAGAACGAATCCCTTTAGAAATGCTGATCTTTGCCTGCTTTTGCAGTGAACAGAGCAGTGAAGAAGAAGACAGGAAGCATGGGAGAAAGGGTAAACAACGCAAGAGCGACTCAGAGTCTGAATCTGAAGAAGAGGAGAGCGAGTCCGAAAGCAGCCAGTCAGAGTCTGAAGACTCAGACTCGGACACAGAGGTCAAAAAGAAAAAGAAGGTGCATGTTTACATGTTACACTCCAGTATGAATACAGTTAGGATCCAGAGGATCATTGCATTTCGTTTAAAGTCCAAAGTGTAACACTAGTCATTAATGCAGGCTAATGTTTTCCCCTGTGAAAATAGGCCTCAGCTGCACATAAATACATCAACACATAGCAGGTATTCATGGCAGGTTTACCTGCTCTCCTTCCAGGCTGCTGAATCTAAACCTCCCTCCAAGCCTGTCAAGAAAGACAACAAGAAAGAGAAGAAAGAAATGTCCCTGCTTGACCTCGATGATTGTAAGTTTTACCAACTCATCTTCTCTCAGAGCTAGTGTGATAAAGTGCAATCACCAGAGTGTTCGTTCATCCATGCTCGTACAAGAGATAGAGTGATGAATGTCCCATTGCATCTCTTCACAGTTGAACCTGCTCCTTCCCCTCAAGTGACACCCGTAAACACCTTCCTGTCCAACAGCCTTGTGACCGATCTGGAGGGATTGTCTTTGTCTGACTCCGTCCTCTCCCCAGCAGTAAGCGCCTCATATCACATCTCGATTGACCAGTAAAAACTCTTCCCCGTTCCCTCATGTGGCTTCATCACAAGCTCAGGTCCTCTGCCAGAGTCCTGGCTATATGTTTGGGATGTAATCGATTAAATTTAAATCTAAGTAATTGGAAGATTGGAAGATAATTGGTGAACCAACAGACTGAAAACCTTTTTCTTTGCAGACGATCGCTCCCTCCAGCATTATGAAGAGTTACGAGCTGCTGCACCGCATCACGGGGGAGGGCCTGTCGGTGGAGTACTGCTTCAGCCGGCAGCCGTTCAGCCCCGACGCCAACATGGTGGCGGTACAGATGCAGTTCACTAACAACTCCACTTCTGAGACCAAGAACCTGCACATGGAGGATGTGAAGCTTCAGTCAGGGATGAGGGTCAAAGAGTTCGCAGAGATCGGTAAGCGGTCGGTTCGATGAGAGCCAGCGTTACAGCGTGTACACTGTGTTCTGCTGTTTATTATTCACTACCCTGAAGTCCAGTAGTGGCCTCAGAAGGCTGCACTTCAAACTCTTAACAGCTTAAATCAAACTTTTGCATGTAAAAGATAAACATTGTCAGGAGTCACATGAAAAAGTGAAGGACTGAAGTGCTGTGGATGTGATTATACAGGCTTTCAGCTTAGATTATCATTAAAATGTCTCACTTCTACCTTTACAGTGGTCTGAAGCTGAGAGAAGTCACATTTTTACAGACTTTAAAATGTCCCAACAGCACATCCTCGCTCTAAATCCATACTGGATGCATCATCTCTGTAGATCAAGCTGCAAAGATTTGGCTTTGGTTTTTGATCGCGCTTCTGTTTTCTTTCCTCCTCGGTGTGTGCCAGACTTACTGCCAGCAGGCGAGACGGCTACAGTGGTGATGGGCATCGATTTCTGTGACTCGACACAAGCAGCAAACTTCCAGCTGTGGTGAGAGGAACATCTGTGTTTATAGAGCACAAACTCACGCTGAAATTAACGAGGCTTTTAGAAAGCTTAAGTGGAAATTCAGATTTTTTTTCTGCAATATAAAGATGTGTTGAAGAACAGTGATGGGAATTTTGGATGACACTCACTGGCAGGAAATGTTAGAAACAGTTTATGCAGTTAGAAACGAGCTTTATGAGGAACTTTATTAAAACTAAAACAACTGGTTTTAATTCTTTGTTTCAGTAGAAAATCTCTGTTATCACAAGGACTTTACCGCCACCTGCTGGCAGCAATGTGCAGTCAAGTCCTTCATGAAAAGCCGCAAACACACCTGTGATTTCCTGCAACCTTTCCTTCAGGTTCCCTCCACCGCTGGATGGAAACCCCACAAAAAAATCAGTCAAGAAAAAAAGAGTTTTTTAAGCTGAATAAAGCTGATGTGGTGAAGTGAACGTTCCTTCCTCTCTTCGACGTTTCAGTCAGATCATGAAACACTTTGTGTTTCCTCATTTTTATCTTTAAGGTTTGAGAATCATAAGTCGAGCTGTACTTGATGTTTTTATGTACCAACATGCTAGCTGTGAGAAGTATTGCTGGCACTGATGCTGCTGTTCTTGTTTTGAAGCACTCACACCAGGAAGTTCTTCGTTTCCATCCAGCCACCGGTCGGCGAGTTGATGAGACCTGTCTTCCTGACAGAAAACGAGTTTAAAAAGGAACAAGGTAGGTAGTAGCAAGACGACGTAAAGCAGTCATCCAATGTCTTTAAAACACGCCAGCACGTCTGTAAATACAGAACAGGAAGAAGATATGCATCCATTACTCCTTACTGACAGGATTTTCCACTGTAGCTCTGAGATCCTGGATTTTGTGTTTTGCTGCTGTGCTCAGACTTTGACCACCAGAGATATTAAAGATGACTGATGCTAAGATACTATAAAGAATATTTGAGTTTTTCTGTCATTATTGGCTGGCACACCTGGATTAATTAGTGTGACCAGTAATGAAAGACAGGAAACAAATTTGCTGCCTTAAATTCAGGAAGTAGTGGAGCTGTGCACAGAGCCCATTGAGGTGTGTTTGAGCACAATGGCTGGTTTCACCTTGGAGCTGTTAAATTGTTGATTAAAAGCAAAGTGATCAACACATTTATTTAGTCTCTGTAGATTAACTGCATAAATAAAATTAATATTTTTAAAGGAATCGTTTAACAAGGGAATGTGTTTTTAATAATTCTTAGTAAAGTGGGGAAATGTGCATTTACAAAGCAATATTAAGTAGAAGGAGCATAATTAATGCTTTAGAAGTCCTTACTGGTGTGCAGATTATTGTATAATTGGTTAAATTTTGAGGCCTTTAATCAGTTCTTGTTCCAGCTAGGCAATATTTTTCACAACAAACCTACAAGCTTGTGTTAGTAAGTGTGTGAGAGCAGCTACCAGCATGTTTTTCTGATATGTACTCTCCATCCTGAATAACTGAGGCAGTTTTGGGCTTTACCAGACACAGTCTGAATCCTAAAACATGTCATATCCTCGGTTCCTCCCTCTTCACACTCCCAATAGAGAAGCTTTTACAGAATCTAGGTAAGTTGGCTTTGATAGATTCATTGTTCCCAGCCTTCTTTGTGCCCTACTGCCTTATAGCTAACCTCAGCCTCACGAGGACTCCCATGCTCCCCACCACCCCCTCCTCAGACTCGCCCCATCCCACACCCTGCCTTAGTGGTTTTAACCCTTTAGCTGCATCTCCAGGTCACCATGTGCCAACCTGCTGCTCTGCAACACTCTCCTACTCCACCAGGAATGACTGGAAATGCTCATCCACTGATTCCAATTCACTCTTGGAGCACCATAAGAATGAAAAGCACATCTGCTTCACAGCAGCTTTCAGTTATCTGCATTCAGACCACTAACGCTGGAAATCAGACAAGCTGTCTGCTATTAGTTTGGCTTCATGAGCACTGATTTGTTTTGCAGGTCAAACGAAGCCTTGGCATCCAAGCGCACTGGTTTTATTTCATTAGGTAGTAATTTGCATCTGAATGTGTTGTATTAAAGCTACAGCATGTGTGGTTTTATTTGATATTATGTTTTGTCTTTTTACTGGATGGGTGATTAATTCAGTGTGGTGTTTTATTTTCTTTGTGACCGCAGGCTCTTCAAACTTTATTTTAGCTCTTTGAGCAAATTGTTGCAGCTGATCTCGAGGAGCATAGTCCTTACTCATCTGTTAGGATTAAACAACCAAACAATCAAATAAAAAGACCTCTATTTTATCCTGTTTTATTTGTTATAGTCACAAAATGTGTGCAGTGGCAAGTTAAACTGAATTGAAGTACTTTTATTTAAAGAGTACACATTAGAGGTGTTTTATAATAGCTGTGTCCAACTAGACTTACAGCAGTCTGGCACTTACAGTATCTATGCTGTTCCTCGTTTGATTTCATGCTTGTGTTGTTTTATTCTCTAATGTAACGTCGCTTTGGATAAAAGCATCTGCTAAATGCCTGCAGAATATAATATAATAGAATAGAATAGAATAAAGTCTCAGATTAATGTTATAGGAAATAAGTGACATGGTTTCCTAAAAACTTCAAATCGTTAATTGGATTTTCCTGCGTAAAAATGTTTTCATAGCGCTTTGTACACGCTAGCCTAAATATGTACTGAACCCTTATCTCAGTATGAGCAACGATGGAGTGTTAAATTAACCCACCGTTCAGTTTTTCATCCCCACATGGATGTCCAGGTGGCTTTTGGCCAGTAAATCACAGCGGTGTGGTAGATGGTGTGCTCCAGAAAAAGCTTTTAGTTGGAAAAAGTGGTGAAATTATTTGGAACTACAATCACATTTCAGTGCATCTTGATTCATTTGAGCATTGTGTTCAGTGGAAAGCATCAGTTTATTCCAGTTTCTCGTAGAACTTTTAAAATCTTATATGTGTTGGTACGATACCAACCTTAACAGACCTTAGGAGCTGCTTGTGGTGATGTATATACAGTATGTGGGCTGTATATAATACTGTGTCTGATTTAGACAGAAATGCATATTTTTTTTATTGTTGCTTTAATTCACCATAGTCTTTTTACTCATTTAAGGAGAGCCCAATAAAACAGAGCGATCTTTTTCTTCATCTTTGCTGATGTGAGTAATGGAAACCTTTGAATTCCTTCCCTGATTTCCCATCGCTTCGCTCACAGGTCAGCTGATGGGTATGAATGAGATCACAGAGAAGCTAATTCTGGACGCCAAGTGTCGGAACGAACACGCCATCGTCCAGAGAGTGACCGCCGTCGCCCACCTCAGCAGAGTCCCCTGTGGGTCAGACAATGAGTGCAGGTGAGATGCTCACAGGAGCAAAATGCTGGATGCTTGAGTGTTTTTCTAACATGTTTAAATGTTTTTACACCTAATACTGGGTGACATCTGAGCCATTATGGTTTCATTTCTGCATCACTGACTCGTATTGCTCCCAATGTTGCAAGAGGTTGTCGTGATTCTGAAGCAAACAACTCATATTCTGTATAAAAAGCAGCATTAGTAACACTGCTAAGTGAAATCCTCAAGCCTACAGAGGTTATAGCCGTCCTGGAAGGATGAACCTCAGGTCAGTTGAAGAATGGATGACTAGAGAAGGCCTGAAAGTTCTGGCTGCACAAGAGCACGATGGGGGGTCTACCACATCCGATGTAAGGCGTAACTAGGGAGCTGAACTTGTGTTTAGTCTACATCTGTATCGAGTCTGTTTTAGTTTAGTTTAGTTTCAGTAGTCAAGAAAATACAGAAGAAGACAATGGTTATAAATGTAATGATCTAGACCTCCAAACTGGGACAATGGCTCCAACAGATCCCCAGAATACCAGCTAAGATGCTGGAGGGAACCATTAAGCTCCCAGACTGCTGACAAGGGACTCAAGTGGAAATTAAAAGGCAACAGGGTGGTATTTATACAGACGTAATGGCAAATACCTCAACTTGAGACTGTCTTGTCCTTTTGGTAATTTAACAAAGTTGATTGAGGTGAATAATGATTCTTGTATTTTTCTGCCTGAACGTCCTGCTCATTGACGTGTTTGTCCATCTGTGGCTTCATCTTTATTTCCAATCTTTGCTGCTTTGACCTCAGTCCTCCTCTTCCTCCTCCTGATCATCCTATCCACAGATTTGCAGGCAGAACGGTGACCAGCGGCAGCTTGGTGCTTGTTACTGTCGCAAGCAAAGAGGCGGGCGCCGCTCAGCTGACGGTCAACTGTGAGAAAATGGTGATCGGCACCATGCTGGTGAAGGACATTCTCCTCGCTTTAACACAGTGATTGAGCTTTGAAACACGCCGCTTCACTCCAGCTGCTTCACAGACATTGTCTTCTATTCGTCACTTTTCCCCATGGTTTCCTGCGAGCTGCATCGGAGAGGAAGTTTCCAGAGTGCTTTGTGTTAAATAACCCTAAAAATGTAGGAGCTGCTACTAAAACTATCTCCTCCTGGAATTAGAAGATTCATTTTTGGTCTTGAACATGACAATTTGATTAAAATAATAACATTTTCAGTCGCATCTTGAGACTGAATGAACTAAAATATCATTAAATGACATCAAAGAGTCATCCAAACTGTTGCTACTAAATCATAAGAGTTTAAACTGTCTTTAGGCCTCAGATACACTTTTACTTTTGTCACAGGATAAAAAAAACATCTCCATGTCAAATTAGGGTGTGTACATCTGCTTGGGAAAGATAAAGTTTAAATAATATCAGTGTACTATATGTTCCCTTAAAACAGGTTTCTGCATTAAAAGGTTCTAAATTAATACTTAAAAGACATCAGTTATTCAAAGATACTACAGCTGGACAGCTTGTTAAAACATAAACGCATTTCGGTACAGAAATGTGTACTGCACTACAAAGTGTGGTAACAATGTTGTGTCAAATTTCTCCTTATATAAAAGATAATCTGAACAGACCAGCAAAACAAGTCCCCTCTATACTTTATTAAAATGAGTATTTTTTGTATTGGTTATTTTCATGATACATGATTAATTTGGCAAATTAGCATTTGACACTTCTAAAAGCTACAGTTGTTTAATCTCTTGATGAAGAGCTTAAAATAGTTAGCTTTGCTCTCCCCAAAAGTACCACATTGTGCCGTATTTATGAAATAAAGTGTAACATGTTATGCGAGCAGTAGACATCAGCTAATGTAGCTACTTTTACACGGTCAGCAGTTTCATTTTGTTTTGGCTCTTTGTGCTAAACTAACTAGCCGTTAGCTTTAGCTGACAGATTGGTGGTATCAATTTTATTTGGCTTTTGACAATCTGGGAAAAACTTGTGAAAAATGTCAAAATATTAATTTAGGATTATAAAGTTGCCTTTATATAAAAAAAATCCAGATTCAGATTTTTTTTTCTGTATTTATAAAGCTTTTCACATGTAGTCATTTCATTAATGCAGACTTGTTTTTTCTTTTTTTTTTTACCTTTGCAGATCAAATTTGAGCATAATAATAAAGCTAATAATACATTTAAATTTAATAAAGCAACACTATAGTTTTTAACAAGGAAAATGTTTTTGAGACATTAATTACATCTTTCTTTAAGGCCGGAAGTCATGCAGCTTTCTTCTTATAACCATCATATCAGCTGTATCTGAAATGTCTTTTTTACTGATGGAAAATGTAGCAGTCAGGTACAGGAGGAACTTTATTTACTGTTTAATGCCTGTTTTTATCCGCCATTGAACCTGAAACTTCCAGACACTGCAGCACAATCATGAGGAATGGAAAAATAAAATCACACATTTATTGTAAACATCCAACGACGATGAGCCTGCCTTCACAGAAGCAACTGGGGGGGACACACCTCCCGTCTGGTCATCTGCAGCGGCTTTCAAATATCCAAAACACGGTTTATCATACCCTGTGTGTGGTTGTGAAATGTAATCCTGAGGTATTACAAGTTTATTTATTGTACAAATAAAAGTGCTAATGACATGTTTGTGTACCTTCTGTTGAATGGAGACAAATCAGCTGCAGCTGTTCAGGTAAATTACTGAAGGACCAGTATAAGCTGGAAAACTGGACGCCTGCTGTACTGAACTTCAACTTGACATCTGATTTGTTACAAATGTTAATGCTCAGTTCTGATTTTTGGTCAGATTTTCTTTTCTTTTACTGTTTAGACCTTTCCAGGGTGTGCCTCTGCAATGACCTTCACCTTCCCTGTGACTCTGACCTGACTTGGAATAAGCTGAGTGAGGGTGCAGGGTATCTGACACCAGAACACAGCACAGATCAAAGACCAAAACTTTTATTTTGAAAATCACCTTCACAAAAACAATCAGTGTTGCGATTTCAGTGTAAAATGATTGCAATGTGGAATCTTTGGCTCTCCACTGGAATGAACTGAACTTGCATGACCCGGTTTCTGCAGCAAAAAGGCAGAATCTCTCCTACACGTTGCATACAGAAACATTTTAATTAGCTTTTTTTTTTTAAACAAAACAGTAAACATTTCATTCTGTATGTAAACGGTCATTAAAGTAATTAATTAAAAAGACATTACAAACCAGTTGGCTTTAAAAATCTCATTTAGGTTGCAAATTATCGTACAAAACATCTGTTCTGGTCATGATGTTGCATACTGGCTCTTTTTAGTGTGAAATGGCACATCCACGCATGAAGCATCTCTCGTGATGCTTTGGTGGCAAAAACAACAATACAATAACTTAAGAAAACTTCAATGTTAGCTTTTTAACTTTTAAGTTAGTTTTTTTGTCAAGTTGAAACTTTAAAAGTTATTTTAACAAAAATTACATTCCTCTCACTTTACACGAGACTTGCACATTTTTCTGGCTTCCTGACTCGCACGTCTGGCAAAAGGATCAACGGTGAACCGTTTCTCACCGTTCTTTTGTTGGCATTTTAAATGAGGCAGCATAAGGCACAGAGGGATGGCAGGAGGTACCCTCAAACCTGTTTCTATGTGGATGTCTGGGGGATGGTTTTTAATAACTTATCTGAAATAAATATGAGTGATCAGGTGAGCTCAGTCTGTCTGGTCTGTGGGAGCAGGAGAGCCACCAGTCCTCCGGTCAGCAGCAGCACCGACACCACCAGGATGGGAACGGCACAGTTTGTGTCCACTAACTTCCCGAAGATGATGTTCCCCATGATGGCTGCCACTCGGCCCACTCCTGTGAAAAAACCCAGAGCAGACGACCTGAAAGAAAATGAGCCAGAGATGAAGCTGCGTGAGCAGATGTGGCGTCTGAAATCTGAATTTCCTCATTTCAATGACACATGTTGATAAATTAAATTCCACTTCAGACCCAGATTTCAGACCATTAAATGCTCTGACACAAAAATAAATGTTTATTCGCTCAAAAAAAAGGCTCTCCAATCATTTTAACTGGTCCGTTGTAAATGACTGAATATTAATACGTATACTAAATTCAACTGGCAACCAAAAAAAGGCGTCTGGATTCATTTTCAAAATGTTGCTGGTTCAAAACAGCTTTTTTAAGAATCTCTCACTCCATCATTCAGCTTTGAGAGAAGTTACCGCAGCTGGGTCGGATAGAGCTCAGTCCCAAGCACGTCCAGGGCGTTCCAGGCGATCACCGATACCCCGCTAAAGACGCAGGACAGGCCCAGACTCTGAGCTTTGCTCTGAACCACGTAGATCAGAAAGACACTCAAACTGGACACCATCAAGCTGCCGGCTGGAGGACACAACGCACAGGAAGACAGAGATGTGTTCCAGCATTTCTTTATGGATTATCAGTATTTATGTAAATAAAGAGGGACTGGAGAGATGTTAAATGATGCTGCATGGCAGGTAGACTCACAAAGTAGCACCTTTCCTCCGGTGCTGTCCATCACGAGGATGGTGAAGATGTTTCCTGGTAGGTTCGACGCGGCGATGACGAAACCTTCGATGTACACTGTGGGGTGAGACATAAGAAGGTAAGAGAGGGCAGTGAGAGACAATATGCTGCCATAAAAGATACACATTTGTTGTGTTTCTCACTAACTTCTATACAAAACGCAGAACAACATTTTTAAAGACATAAAAATGGACATTTTCATTAACAAGCTCATGAGACAAAAATAAAAAGCAAGTTGTTCTTCTGTGAAGAAAATCTACAAGTCTAATAAGCCAAAACCTGATAACATCCTGTAGGATTTAGACTGAAAGGTACGTAGTGACAACATGCATCGTTGTCCAAACACACCTGTTTGCAAACCTGATACCAGTAATGATCTGTCACAAACAAAGTGTAAGATCGATGTTAAAAGTGTGCACAGGGGAACAAAGCTTACAGAAAAACGTGCATCTCTGGGTACTTCTGTTTTAATTCACCACTGAAAACAGCTCAGCCTTTTGTAACACCCACACAGAGTAATTAACCCTTTAAGGCCTAACGTATATTATATACATAGAGTTTGAGACATGTTGCAACACTTTATGGCAGAAACTCCAAACCTTGTTGTTTACCATATGATATTGGTCTCCTGCAGCCTGATGTGTAGCAGAAAATTACACTATAATAATTTGATCTAATACAGGGTAATAAATAGTAAATATATGGTTTCAGATTCAGATTAAAGTTGTCAGATTTTACAAATTGGATGTTTCTGTCCAGTTCTTCTTAATTCAGGCATTAAGAGCTTAAGGCATAAAGCAGGGATGGGCAACTCTGGCTCTGGAGGGCTGCAGTCCTGTAAGTGTGAGGACTTTCCCTGCTGCAACACATCTAACACACATCAGACTTAATGAGCAGAGTTTTACATCAAACTCTGGATAAGTTTGCTCATTAAACATTGATTTGAGTCGTGTGTTGCAGCAGGGACATCTCTAACACTTGTGTTACCCATCCCATACCCAGCAGCAGCAGCAGCCATACTGATATGCAGCAATGTGCTTGTAAGTTTGCAGCATCTATAGTGTGTCTGTGGAAATACAACACATTACTTCACATGTCAACAACATGACCACAATCTTCGTCTCTGACTTTGTCAGAATTACCTCTGCAATCCAACTTGTTGATGATAACGATGGAAAACAAGCCAACTATAAACACTGCAGATGTGACATCATGTCCAGGAGGACAGATGTCCTCTCTGAGCTTGCTGCATAAACAATGAATGAACGTGAAAATGAATCTGTAAACCCTGCTGGACGGACAGAAGTACAAACGTGGCACAACTTAGACACTTTAATTAATTAAATCTTCACAACTTAAACTCAACAAGCAGTTGGAAACATGCTGGCTCTACCATCTGAATGCGGCGGCCAGTTTGTCCAGTATGGTTGTGTGAACTGGTGACAGGAGCAGCAGCTGGTGTCGTCTTCTGGTTTGTAGGTTGTAATCAGTGGTTATTTAAATTACCACTCAAGCTCTTTCTCCTCAGACATATGATTACTGGATATTTACTCCGTTTTTTTTACTGTTCTGTGTAAACCAACATATAGTTGTGGGTGCAAATCCCACTAGATCAGCAGTTTTTAAAAACTCACAGCAAACGTGCCACATTCAACGTCACTTAAATCCCTTTCATCCCTGTTCTGATGCTCACTTTGAACTTTGAAGGAAGTTGTCTTGACCGTGTCTACATGTCTGTCTTTGTGTTTAACAACACTTTCCATCACTGGGTTTAACATTACTGTTTAAGTGTCGGGATGTCTCTAAAAAGAAGCACATAGAAGATGCTCTTTAAATAAATATAAAATGAGAAGCTAGCTATTTAAAAGAGGGAAGCATGTGTGTGTGTGTGTGTTCTGTGTGTTCTGTACAGCACCACAGGGTGTCTTTCTTGTGCAGACATCTTGGCTGAATAAAGTTATCCCTGAAAAGTCTCACCTGTGTCCCATTCTGTCCCCTGTAATACAGTTTATTTCCCCAGAATCGCACCTGCAGTCTTGACTGGGTAGCAGCTTTGGTTGTGGAGTGGAGACGGGAGCGACGCGTTGGCACAGGGCGATCCGCCATTTTCAATTCTGGCAAATAACTCCGGGAACCACATCCACAGACCGTAGTAGCTACGCACAAGAAGAACAGAGGATATTAGTCATGTTTTCATCAGCAGGAAAGTGTCTTCTTAACATCCTTGTTTCCTAAAAAACTACTAAGGACTCCTGGAGCTTTGGGGGAAAAGCCTCATTCAGAGCTTCTTCTTGCTGTTAACAAATCTAGTTTATCTTCAGGGTAACATCTTTCCGCCTGTCATTTAAAGCTGCTGCAGAAAACTGATAAAAATTCACCACATGAGACGTTTCAGCTGTGAGATGAAACATGGAAACATGGAAGAGGACTGCAGTTTCAGGACAGCCAGATTAAGTTGCGTGGTGCTTCTCACCCAAAGGAGATGCAGTAGAAGATGATGAGCAGAGCGAAGCTTCTGATTCTGAGTGGACCACCAAACATCTGCTTGACAGGCACAAAACCCTGAAAAAGCAGCAAAGGGAATGATTTATATTCATACGTGTTTATGTTACTGCAGCTGTAAATGCTGGTAAACGTGCTGTTTAGGCATTTCCTGCCTTTTACCAGATGTTTACAGCATTTTTAAGAAAATAAAAATTCACAGACTCACGTTAGAATGACGTAATTAGAGAGAAGGAAGTTTCAAGGCAATACCTGCATCTAAGAGGCAGCAAAAGGGGGAATTAAGCACACCTTTATCAAAACTGTTGCGAGGCCGTTTGCATGTGAATCTTGAACTCGGATTTCCTCAAACTCCCCTCGTTGCTTGGAGCTTGTGTGCAAAGCGAATTCCTTTAAAAGAGATTAAGATGAGAGTCATTCCTGCAGCGGATGGATGAGCTGAGACGGTGGAAATGATCACACAGGCCGAGGAACTGTTTATATTGGATTTAGATACTTTTTCCACTTGCACATCTTTAACTCAAATAAGGTTCAGTTAAATGCTGAGTGGTACTTGCAGGATGCGTACCGGTAACATTTTGTCTTTTCCTTTCATGTTCAGATCAAACATGAGTCTGAAGACATGGAGCGCCTCTTCCTCCCGACCCGCCTGTTCAAAGCAGAATGACAGAGTACAACATCCCAGAGACGACTCGGAAGAGAAGCAAGTCAGCTCTTACAATACCTTCATGAGGAACTTGGGGCTCTCGGGCAAGAGCAGCTTGAAGAGGAGAGCCGAGGTGATGCTGGGAACCGAACACAGCACCACGAACACCCTCCAGCTCTGGAAGTCCAGAGCACCCAAAGAGACATGTGCCCAAGTTCTGGGAATCACCATCCAGGCCAGACCTGCAGACAGAGAAACCTCATTTCTAATCCTGAGCTTTAAACATGTCTGTTAACCTGCATGTGAATTTAATGCTTTAACTCTTGTTTATAATGCATACGTCCCACACGGTTTCAGGGCAGGTAACAGCGGATGTTAGCGGTAAGAGCCATAACTTCTGCTAAATGCTAAACTTCTGTCTACATATTTCTTTACGTCCTGGCTTGTGCATGCAAAGGACAGATGCTCCTATGAAGAACAAAGTTCTTCACATTTTCTCCTTCATGTGCAAAAACAATTGAGCTGGTATGAGACATAATTACTGGGAACTTCAATGGAAAACCGTATCTTTGTCTTTGCTTTGTGTTTTTCTGCTACGAGTCCTGTGATCTTTATGACTACTATAGAAAAGACCCTGCAAACCTGCCATCAAACACCTATCAGAAAGCATAATTACACATGCACCAGTGAGGTCAGATTTCCTACAACCTGTTGCTGTGTTCCTTCCCACCTGCAGCCAAGATGTTTCCCGCCATCCAGAAGGTGGCCAGGGCGCTGATCATCGCACCTCTCCTCAAACGAGGCATAAATTCAGAGAAGTAGGAGAAGATGACAGGGATGGATCCACCAACCCTACAGAAAAGGATGATGATGTGAGTGTTGCAGAGGAATGATGCTGTATGAAGGAGCATTAAGGCTGAACTCTGAGCTGGTGGATGCAGGACTGCATGTCTGACCCCACATCCGCCAGTGTGTGGGCGTCAAATGCAAAAATACAACTAATAATATAACAACGTGGTGCTAACCCAATGCCGCTGATGACCCGCAGCAGCAGGAAGAGCCAGAACCACGGGGCCAAGCTGGCCAGACCTCCAAACAGTCCGTTGACTGTTAGGGAGAGAACCAGGACCCTGCGGCGCCCCCTCTGGTCAGCAAGATATCCCCACATGTAGCCGCCCACCATCATTCCTAAAACAAGGAGTAACAGCTTCAGTTTGCTTGTTTAGGGACATCATCAGCCTAAATGGCTGCAACATACAGCGTGTCAAGCTCTGCTTTGAGAGGTGGGTGTTTCTGCTCGACACTATTTATCATTTACATTAATACACATGCTTATTATGGGATGGTTGGGCTAGAAATAATTAGTTTAATGATTCACCGAGAAAAATGCTGGCGGTGAGGAGGCCCATGTCGGAGGAGCTGAGGTGCAGATCGCAGCGCGCTGTCGGCAGGAGAAAGGACACGCAGAGAATCTCCACGGCATCGCTGGCGTTGGCCCAGCCACACACCAGCAACAGCAACCAGTGGAACAGACCAAAACCTGATGCAGAACCAGAACAGGAACACAACTCATCCATCAGAGACTCACTGAGACACAAAAATCAGAAGAACATCCCAATGAGGAGCGTACAATACCATGATTTTACAAATCGAACATAAACAGAATATTTTAATGTACCTCAATCTATTAATAAACACAAACAATAATATAATAACAACAATCTTAATTATAATTATTATATTAATTATTATTATTATTATCGATACTTATTATTTTATTATTATTATTATTATTAAGTTAAATATATCAGTGTTACATAGAATGCCTGTTGTTTATTTGGCCTCTCCAAACACAAAACACGTGTACGGTACTTTCTTTACACACATTTTGGAAAACTGGTATGAACAAAGTTTATTTTCAGGTTTATGAAAATAACTGGGATGAAAAACAGCAACATAAATACTTTCGGTTACCTGCTTCTTCCACCGCTTCCTCATATGTAAGTGTTTTTATGTTCCCACCAGCTTCATGTGGGGTGTTTGACGCCCTCCTGTCAAAAATGACTTCACCTGAAGCAACAAGAACAACATGCAAAAACATGTGAAGAAAATAAGAGCAGGAATTTGGACAAATAAAAACATTTTCATCCGTTTCAGACTTTCTTTCTACTTAAAGTAGGCTTACATGTCAAACCACATGCATGTGCATGCTGCATTTTCCTACATGAGCTGTTGTTAAATTGAACTTGCTCAAAACGAGCCCTCCTTTACAAGGTATTTTACATTCTTTTTTTTTAACTCACTGAAAAACAGGCATTAGAACAGAAGGGAACATATCCAGGAAAATCACTCCATCCACAGCATTACAAAGACAGATTTGCAGCCAGAGATAAAAAAAAAACTGAACAAAGTGGCTGCTGCAAAACCAAGAAGTTGCATACAGAATGTCACACAAACTGCTCAGTATGATGAAAACCCTGCATACCCTCTGCACAACGTGGTGATTAAGTAACAAGTGTCCTCAGTCAGAGGCTTCTTCAGGCCTGCAGCAATGAAGACCACAACATAAGGTCATTCCTGTTTACAAAAACAACCCTACACAATGACACTGCAGTGAGAATTTCATATCGTAGCTTACCCAGTTTTATATTCTTTACTCTGTGCATTTCTAAGCTGTCAGGCACACCTCTGTGTTCATAAAGGATGTGTAGATGCATTTTAGATGGCCAGCAACTAGATCATTAACCACGCTGATAGAGGGTGTTTGTGCAAAGGGAGTGTGATGCATTTTCCATCTGAAAAGAGGACAAAGTAAAGGTGGCATGCAGGCTGCAGGGCCGACCGTGGATGAAATCATCCAGACCTCGTTCGTGGACATACAGGATTTATGGTGACCTGCTGACGTCTCCTTCACTGAGCTTTTCACCCTCCAGACTTCTGAACGTGTTCTCCAAATTCTTCCTTCATTTATTCTTTGTTAAACTTTGTTAACCTTCTTCACTCCAGTCCAGACTCCTCACCCTTTGATAGAGTTTCCCCTCACTGACATAATGCTTGCTTTCCTTATCATTTATACCTCACTGATACAAGTAAACCTTTCAGGCTCTGCATAGTTTGACTGAATTTAAGTGAATTAAAAAACAGCTAATGTTTTGAGGAACTAATGTATTTATAGCATAAATGTGAAAGCAGCAGAGGTATGTGGTTGTTTCCTGCATTGGTTAAAATATCATTTAATAATTGAAAACAAGGACGAGAAAAACTACTTAAATTGTGGTTCAGTTATATCTGTCTGCATCAATACATTTCCATTTAGCTTCACAGCACCCAGACATGTACTTTAAAGCTTATAACAGCTTTTTTCTTTAATTAATCAACTTCTGTGGCTTTAAAATAATGACTGTTGGTGATGATGTGGGAAAAAATCTATTATAAAATCAGATATTTGGAGATTTAGAGATTATGGGCTTTTCTTAGCATTTATTTACTCGGTGAGGGATCACAAATAAAAAATAGTTTACAGTTTTAATCTTTAACAATTCACTTTAAACTCATTTCTGAAGTTATCCTGTGTTTTACTTGCATGTACAGGGGGAAATAAAGCGCTGGGTTACATGTAGATGTGATAAGTAAAGGTTTTCTTTGAGTTCAAAGTTCGTTTAAAGTAGAAAAACTGATCGATTATCGTGTTA
Organism: Pseudomugil gertrudae; assembly: GCA_037177535.1. NCBI lineage: Eukaryota > Metazoa > Chordata > Actinopteri > Atheriniformes > Pseudomugilidae > Pseudomugil > Pseudomugil gertrudae. The sequence goes on from JBAMHV010000010.1 coordinate 10,791,235, forward strand.
TTTCTGCTTAAAGTGATGGAGAGCTTTACCGTCATCTGAGTCCAGCCCGCTCGGATCCAGGTGCTCTCCGGTTAGAAGGGGCTGTCTCGCTTCCACGTCTCCGGTGTGCATGTGACGGGACATTCTCGTAAAAGTCGGATGTCTCTAATATGGACACCGCGCTGTGGGCAGGTTAGCCGACTCCCTCACAACTAGCGCCGCATCGGTCCCATGACTGGCAACCCTGTCGGCTAGCTAGCTAGCTAACGCTGTTAGCTAACCTGTCAAGAAGAAGGAGGATCAGGAAGTAAAAGGACAGCAGTAGCTCGCGCGTCCCGAGCGGTGTCTCTCCTCTGCTGCTCTGTTTAGTTCACTTCAGCGACGTCGAGGTTAACTACAACCAGACAGCGTGAAGTGCTTTGGCCTCAGCGGGGTGGCGTTAGCAGCTAACTCGACACGTCTGTCTGTGCGAGTGTGTGAGTAGAGGAGGTAACATTTACCTCCAATTGTGTGTGTGTGTTTTTTCTTTTTGTTAAAAAAAAAAGACCGAAGATGGCGACCAGTTCAGAGCGTAGCCCTCCTCCTTTCCCCGACTCAGAGGACCAAGATGTGCTGGAGTCTGAAGAAGTCGGAGGCCGAGACAGTGATGAAGACGACGGGGAGGATCTTTTCATGAGCGCTGTATGTGTCAGTGGAGTTTACGCTAATTCCTTGCTAGCTATCCCGCCTCTGATTTAGCTAACTGATATCCACTCTGCACAGGAGGATAGCTAGCTGTGCTCAGCTCCTCGGAAAAAAAAAGCTAACGATGCACTTTGTGTAAAAGTTTTCACACGTGTTGACGAATGATTGTGGAGTTTAACAGCACTGGAAACAAACTAATACTTAGTATATTTGTAGCATTACTGTAACTTAAACTACCACTGTAGTTTGTGGTGCTTTTTTTAATGAACAGACTTGTACGTCTCATGTCTCATTTGACTAACTTGACTACCTCCCCAAAACAACTTAAGTTGTTATATATAATTTAATTTTTTCAGCACCGCAAACGCCCTAGATAAAGTTTTCCTGGAAGTTACATTGTGTAACCACACTCGCAGTGATTTGATTTCAACCCAAGCCACGTACAACTTTCCATTTTAGATATTTGGGTTGTTTTCTTTGCAAAGTAATTTTTTTACCAGTACTAAATCTGAATGGGGGTGAGCAGGAGCCCCCAAACCCACTCGGTCATGCACCAATAGACAGCTGTGTAATGAGCTGGTTGTGGTTTAGCTTTTTGACATTAAATTTGACGTAGTTTGGAAGTATTTTGTAACGTTTGCGTTCTCGTTAGTGGGTTAAAACTGAAATTCAGCCTCTTTTCCCCCCCAATAAGCGTTTACAAGCTGGCTCTTGCAGCCTCCTGTCATGTGAGCACGCTGTGGTCACGTGGTCGGAACCCGGATGTTTTCCCACAGTCAAAAGTTCAGAGGAAAGTTTGGAAAGTTGCTGCCTTTTGCTTTTTACTACAACCCGTCTCTGCTGCAAGAGGACATTAGTCAGCATTTACAGACACTGCTATTGGCAGATTCCTCTCCATTTAAACCAATCACTAAGCTTCTTGTTGCTCAGAGTTGTTTTTTATAAAGTATTAATGCAGTGTTGCTCCACATAATCAGCCACTAACGTTTCTAGTTTTTATTGTGTTTTATTAGTGCTTTGATTTTATTTAAATTGTTTCTATATTTGATTTTAATGCACTCTGTAAAGCACTTTGTCATTTAATCTGTGAAAGGTGCTATATAAAATGATGCTCTGATGAGCCTGTATTTAAGCATGGTTAAATACTCCTTCGTAAAGTCCTTGCTGTCCGATTCAGAAGGATATTTGTGATTTGGGAGCTTGAAAAGATGTGGAACATTTTGTTCCTACGCCTTATCGTGCGCTTCACCGTTATCCCACATAAAGTAGTTCTTGGTGAAGGTTTCTTTCAGAGGGTTCATCTTTAATCCAGTTGAGGACATAAGTCTTTTTTCCCTTTATGTCCTGGTTGCACTACTTTTAATCAACATTACTGCTGGCAGCATAAAGCTGGATGCATTAACATAAAATACATTTCAGGACTGGTTTATCATTAAATGATTGTTTTTGTTCTTAATGTTCTGAACATATCATTAATCTACACTTTGTTTCCTCCAGAGCAATACTCCCCTTACCAAAAAGGACACTACAGAAACGCCTGCCAGTCAGTCCAGTGACATCATGAGTGATCTTTTAACCGAGCCGCTCGGCACTCGACCTGATATTAAAGCAGCCGGCGAGGTTTTCGGTGAGCCATCTGAAGATTTTGAAGATCTAACTAACAACGTAACCATGAGCGCTGAAAATGCCGTAGCGGCTGAAATCCCGTTAGACGAGGCCTCGGATGATTTTGTTGACATACTGGGAAGTGAAACTGAAGCTCAAAGAGAGGAGGATGTGGCTGTAGCAGCGCAAACGGATCAAGCTGAAGTTACCAGCGGCGTTACTCATCCACCTGGTGAAAAGAAACCCGGAAGCAATACTGACAAGAAAACTGCTTCCAGCGCTCCGATTATTGACCTCAGCGACACGCAGAGGCCGCCGGTCGCCAACCCCCTGGTCGATCTCCTCAGTGATGTCCCATCCGTCGCTGATGATGCCAAAAAACCAAGCGGGGCGGTGCTCGATCTGTTTGAGGACGACGGGAGTGACATTTTCACGGGTCACCAACAAACTAAATCTGCCAAGCAGCCTCAGCAAAGCCTGTTCGACGAACCCGACGTGGATCTGTTCAGTGAGCCGCTGGGCGGCATTGCAAAGAAAAGCACCGGTAAGGAGCCAAAGGAGAAATCCACCATAACCAAACCGGCTGCTGTTTCCGCTGGAGGACCTCTGCATGATAGTAACCCCACACATCAGGCGGACATCTTCTCAGAAGAAGCCATCAGCACTGTGCCAAGCAACACCAGCACCGTGAACTCCAAGACCAACGGAGTCCCCTCTGAAGAGGAGACGGACATATTTGCTGGTAGTTAAACCGCTTTTATTCTGTATTTATACTTTCCTTTTGACCTTGTCCACTGGAGATTTTTTTCACACACAGATTCAGGTTAAGGATTAATCTCTGCACCCAGTAAAGGTTGGATTATTTGGAGGACAGCTTCAGTGAGCTGTGAACTGATAATGAAGGAGCTTTAGAAAGATTTGTTTAGATTCTCAGGAGTTAAATAGGTTTGATTAGATTTGTTTCAACCCAGTTAGGGAGATTTATTATGCTTAATATTAGATTTTCAGTTTGTTTTCCTCTAAAGTTTTTATCCTCTAATGTAACACAGCTGTCTGTAACGTGCAGAAGACATAAATGTGATAGCAGTAGCAATAAAACCTTGTGTTGGATCAAGAAAAGCTACCATATAAAGTAATCACTGTGTGTTTCATTACATATTATCACCTCAGTTGGTTTCTCTCTAACAGAAGCCACAGTGGAGCTTTCCCTCGACAGTCCGAGAAACGAGAGAAAGAAGGAGGCGGCAGCCAAACCGTCTGCTCCTGCCCCCGCTGCCGCCCTCTCAGCGGCTGCCAGCCTGGCCAAAACGCAGTCTGCTGCCCTGGAAGAGGTAAAAACACACACCTCTGGGACTGCATCATGCTGCATCCAGTCTCTGCTCATGATTCGAGGTGCTGGTGGAGCGCTGAATGCCACTTTTCACTTCCTGTTCTCTGTTTGTTTCAGTTGGAGGAAGAGGAAGAAGAGGAGGTGGATGATACATTTGAAGTTTTTGTCTCCGTTAAAGATCCTGAAAAAATAGGTGCAGCCCTTTGTTTTTTCTGTTGCTGAAAACAAAGCAAAGACATTTAGTTTAATCTAAGAGTGTATTTAATTCCCCCCTTTGTCTTCCAGGTGATGGTATGAATGCCTACATGGCATATAAAGTATCCACACAGGTAAACACTATACTTAATCTGAGCTCCTTTTTTTTGCTATTGATTCTGTTATTGAGGAAAAGCAAACAAAAAGTACAAAAATATATACTTGTTTACATAAACGTGTCATTTGTTCCATCTTACAGCAGAAATCTCATTTTTAAGTCATTTGTTTCAGTGACTGAATTTCTTCTGTATTGTCCAGCCAGTGGTTTCTTCCACGTGGGTCCATCTGCTACCAGTTTCTTCTAATGGCTTCTTAGCAGCCAGAGATAAAAAAGTTTGTTACCTCTGCTGTAACAAACTATGGATCAATATGTCCTCCATAGCTTTCCAGACCAACTAACCAGAATGTCTGTATTTTATACACGAGTTGTTGTTCAGTTGCCCTCGGAGGAAAAACACCAAACACTTGTTCTTTTTTTAGTGCACATATTAGTTATGTTACAGTCCAGGTTATCTGCACTGGTTTGACAGGAAAGTGATGTAATTTCCCTTCATGTAAACACATAAACCTGCCTCTTTCAGACCACGCTGTCCATGTTCCGCAACAAGACGTTTACGGTGAGGAGGCGCTTCAGCGACTTCCTCGGCCTCTATGAGAAACTTTGTGAAAAACATGGCCCGAACGGATTGATTGTGCCTCCGCCGCCAGAGAAAAGCATCCTGGGTAAAGCTTTTTTAAATTTAGTGTAACGTTTTAAAAACGCTCAGCTTTTTTCTGCTGTGAGAATAACGGCTGTCCTACACAGGGATGACAAAGGTGAAGGTGGGAAAGGACGATTCCTCTTCTGCAGACTTTGTGGAGAGAAGAAGAGGTGCTTTGGAGAGGTAGGAGGAGAAGGAACGTACTGATGCTTGAGGATAAAACAATCAAGTTTGTTTGTAAAATCTAGTCAGACGTTGAAACTTCTGTATGAGGATGAATCTTAATGTTTTCACAGGTATCTGCAGAGGGTGGTGAACCACCCGTCACTTATCCAAGACCCTGATGTCAGAGAGTTCCTAGAGAAAGAGGAGGTGAGCCGTGTGTATGTTTACTGGGACTGTAGCTCGTAAAAATCCTGTTATTTGCATTTTGAGGTTTTACTCAGTTTAGTTTTCTTTGGGTGTAATCTGATGATGATGATGTGTCTGCAGTTGCCCAGAGCAGTGAGCACCCAGGCTCTGAGCGGTGCTGGCTTCCTCAAAATGATCAACAAGGCCACGGATGCTGTCAGTAAAATGACCATAAAGATGAACGAGTCAGATGTGGTGAGCTCAGTGTTTCTTTCTGTTCCCACTGAGCTTTACAAACAGTTTAGTTGAAACTCCAGGTAAACCTTTGTATCCTGTGGGTGCCTTTTAATGGTTTAAAACGTTTATTTTTACTCATATTACAGAGCAGAATGCTTTAAGCTGCCTTGGTAATGAACATTTACATCTGCTGGGGTGTTCATGACAGATTCTTTTCATCATAACTTAATCACATGGAAATGATGGAAACGAACACTGATCCAGTTTACATCCTTTATTTCAGAAGCTGGAGGTATTTATAAGTATTGTTTGGTTAAAGGGAACTAAAAGGCTGTTTTGTAATGGATTTAGTATTTCTTTACTGGTTTTACCATGGAGGATGTTGTTCTATGCTACAGTCATCTGGCAGATACTTTGTGTGATGTGATAAGTGATCATTTAATGTAGTAATTAACCTAACGGGCACGTTTTGTGGGTGGGAGAAAGTCAGAGTACTCCCCCATACACCAGGAGAACATGCAAACTCCTCATAGGAAGACCACTGTTCAACCCCCTCTTTATGCCGTGATGCTGCAGTGCTGACCGCTACGCCACCGTGCTGTTGTTGAGACCTTAGTAGGATTTAAAAGTCCACCTCGGTGTTTGAGCCTTACTCCGTGTGTTTTTACCGCAGTGGTTCGAGGAGAAGCTGCAGGAGATGGAGTCTGCAGACCAGCAGTTCAGGAAGCTCCACGCGCTGGTCGAATCTCTGATTGTTCACAGAAAAGGTTCATTCTTCTCTTCTGATAGAGATTATAATGGATTGTTTTGATGCTATATGTTTTTATTATTAAATTATTTTTCTGATAATTTGTTGTTGATGCCATTCTGATTTATATCATTGTAAAGCCTACTTAAATCTTTGTATCTCTTTGTATCCACATCATTCTCCTCCTTCCAGAGTTGTCTGTGAACACAGCAAGCTTTGCTAAAAGTGCAGCCATGCTGGGCAGTGCGGAGGACAACACCGCTCTGTCCCGCGCACTCTCCCAGCTGGCGGAGGTGGAGGACAAGATGGAGCTGTTACACCAAGACCAAGCTGCACACGACACCTTCAGCTTTGCAGAACTGATAGCAGATTACATCCGCCTGCTGGGAGCCGTCAGGGTATGCGGACAATCTATTCAGCTTGTTGCTGAATGTCCGAGCCGTTACTTTCTCAGACGATAAGCTAAAACGTTCGTTAAACGACGACGCGCAGTTGGTCTGGACTGAAGGCTGTAAAACAAGTAAGCAAATACAAACATGATTGTGTGTGTGTGCGTGTGTGTGTGGCCTGCAGGGGTCTTTTGATCACCGGATGAAGGCGTGGCAGCGCTGGCAGGATGCTCAGTCTATGCTACAGAAGAAGAGGGAGACGGAGGCCAAGCTGCTTTGGGCCAACAAGCCGGATAAGCTGCAACTGGCCAAAGAGGAGATCGCTGAGGTACCACACAGGCTAAAAACAGCCCAGAATAACTTCTTTCTGTGATGGACTCCATGATTTTACTCCACGTATCTTTTCAGTGGGAGACCAAAGTGACTCAGTACGAGAGAGACTTTGAGAGGGTTTCTGCTACTGTACGCAAGGAGGTCGTCCGTTTTGAGGTGCTGATCTTCATCCCTGTTACATCAGCAGATGCCGAACAGCCGAATTTAACTTTTTTCTTTTTTAAAATGTCTTTACAGAAAGAAAAGACCAAGAATTTCAAAAGACTGATTACCAAGTACTTGGAGGCTCTGGTTCAGTCTCAGCAACAAGTGAGCGCCTCTCGAGTCAAACATTATTTAATCAACTTAACTTTCTGTCAACTAATCAGGAGTCAAAGTAGAAAAAAGTCTAAATCCTCAGAGTGTTTCAGCCCTATTTGCAAATCACTTGTTTGGACTTATTAAATCTGTGTATTTCTCATTCAGCTCTGACCCGTTACATAAACTGATGGTCTGTCTTTTCTCTCCAGCTGATAAAGTACTGGGAGGCTTTCTTACCAGAAGCGAAAGCAATCGCCTAATCCTCGAGCACCAGCCCTCTGGACAACAACAGGCTGCCTTCTTCTTAAACACTTTACCTCTTTTGCCTTTTAAACAAAGAAAAATGTGTGCATTAAAAAGGGAGATACAATCAACCTTTTTTTTTTTTGTAATCACCTTTAACGTACAGCTCTGTATTCTATTGTATCAATAACTGTATATTTTCATTTAACTTTCCACAGATATTTTCTTATTAGAGGAAAGAGTTTGCATATAAAAAGCTATAGAGGAAAAGCATGGATGAATCATTTCTCCTATTTTCACCAGAGAGGGGCTAATGGAGTGGGATGCTCAGGATTTCTCCTGTGTTATCAGGAGTTCCTCACACCAGCCGGGTTGGTGGTTGAACCGACAACCGGCTGCTCTCAGTACATTTTTCCAGGGACCCAGATGAGGAGGGTGGCCAGGAGTCTCACCCTTTCATTAGTGAGTGAAAGGCTGTCTGAGCACTTCCACCAGCTGTTTATATTATTTCTCTCTTTATTCAGGATCAAGTAGATAGGCTGGTATTCACCGTGATGAGGGGCATTAGAATGATTTCCAGGGGTCAAGGGTGACGTTATTGGGCATGTATGCACGGTTAATGTTTTTAATGGGCTTTATGTCGTCATACAAACCTTTTGCCTGTGCCTTTAAAACAGTGTTTGGGAGAAATTTGCAGACAGGCTTGTGCAGAGGCTTTAGATATCATGTCGACATCAAGCATCATGGTTGTATTTTCACTTTTTAAACCTCTTTCTTGCCCAAATCTGCTTTTCCTAGCACCAGGGAGCCTTGTATGAAAATCTACAGCACCGTTAAACAAGAAATCATGTCAGAACCTGTTTTTATATTAATCAAAAATGCATTATAGTGTAATTAATGCCCTGCAGGTAGTGCCAGGAAGTCATCTGCAGCTACTGAAAGAAAATATAGTAAATGCTGACAGGAGCTTTGTGTGGATACAGCAATTCAAGCAAGGTCATGTCTCATCTTTACGACGTGGTCATAAGGAGAAAGCTGTTTGGATTATGGAGTCTCTCCTGGTTAGAGCGGAGCTGCAGCTAACAGATGCTTTAGTTGTACATTCATCTTCTCCCTAAACGTCTGAAGATGCTGATTTAGTGAAGAAGTTTTGCCCAATTTTATTCAGTCTTCTTTGCAAAACAGTCCTATTTGTGAGAAGTTGCTGCTAAAGGCAGCAGCTTGCGTGCAGATGAAGAAAGTGTGCAGATGCTTGCTGTTGTGTTCAGTCTGGATCTCGTATCCTCCTGGATGATAGCTTAGAAAAAAAGGGCCATTTCACTCTAGATACAAACACAGTTCATGATTTTGGGGTTGAGGTTCACTGTTTCCCTGCAGATGCTGGTGCAGGTGTCATTTCATTTCAAATCGTTTTCACATTTTCATGTGTGCACTGCTGTGGGAATAATACAGTTTGACACTAAACATAACAGAAGTGTGACACAGCATATAGAGTAAGATCCCTCATGTAAACGCTGTCGGCTCAGAGATGGTTATGAGGAAAGAAATTCACACCTATACGATGAAAGTTGATCTTTGTTTACATGAGATATCCACATGGTTTTGCTCCTTTAGAGTACAATGCAGCAGCCAGTGAGCTGGTGAATGTTTGGGACTTTTACTTGAACTCAAACGATCAAATAAATTGTTTTGTATCGCTTCACCGAGAAGTTGGCCTATCAGTAAAACGGCAGATCTGTCACGTCAGCATCTTAACCTGTTGTTTCAGCATCACTTTATTAAAGCTGAATGGTTGTGTGACCTTGTGTGCAGTCAACGCGCAGAGCAACGCCATCACTGTCATTTCTTTTAAAACAAATCAATAAAAATTGCACTGTTTACACTTAGAAATTTCTAAAAGATTTGATTTGTCTCATTACTTTGGTTTGTTTTCTCAGTCTGTGTTTATAAATGTAAAGCAGCAGCAAAAATTATCCAGGCTGTACCGCCTCTCGCCATTGATTGCTGGGACAGGCTCCAGCCTCCCTGTAACCCTTAAGTGGGTTAAAAAATGACAGTTAATTCAGTGAATTGGTTATAACTCGTGCACTTGCTATAGGGACATTGTTTGGTAAGTAACCTTCAGCTGTTGCATCAAGTCTTTAACATGCACCAAACATCTACACACATCATTTTATTTGGGTCCACCTTGCAGGCACCAGGTTAGGTCTGCTGTCTTCATGGCATCGCTCTAATAAGGTGTTGGAACCCTTCTTAGGATATATTGCACCATCTTAACATGTCACAGTTAATAAATTCAGTCTGGGTGGATCTATGCGTAGGTCCACTCGGGTAAAATCGGCTTCTTGTAAATCTTTCTTACTGCAGAATAATGGAGTTGTTTAGAAGTAATCTTGCAACTCTTCCCAGACTGATCAGTAGCAGCTGTTGGTTCTCAAAGATCATTACGGAAGTCTTTCCTTCTGGACAGTGTTGAAACTTAATTTACCTTCATTTCTATGTAAAAACATTCTCATCACTGAGCCAAACATGGGAACTAAAATGTGTGCAAATTCAGTTATATATTTATTTATCAGATGACTAATATCCAGTGATGTGGTCAATTTGTGAATGTATTATCTTATAAACTAGAAAACAGCCTTTACACAGAGATCCATTACTGCAGGTTAATCAAACATCTTCCTCTGAAGGAAGAATCTTTTTTTGAGTGCATTTGGGATTTATTACTAAATATTAGCACACACACAAAGTTCTCTGTAAGAACATCTGAACTTGTTTTGACTACATTCGCAACCATTTGCAAACAAACCCTTACCAGAGCCTACCTTACAAGAAGCTCCTTTGCTTTACCACGTATTAAAAACTTTGTACATAATTCAGTGATGCAAACTCCTCATGTCGCTCACCTGTTTCGCCAAGTTCTCCATCCACAGCGCGGGACGCTAGCAGCCATGGAGCAGTCACACGAGTACCCACGATACACACTTCATCCTGCCATCGCTGACTAAAACAACCCGCTCTGACTACGAAAGCTTAAAACAAACCCTGCGATGTGAAGCTGAGCTGAAAGCAGGAGATTTGTCACCATGAAGCAACAAAAGAAGTAAAAGGCAGACACTTGCTTCAGTTCATTTTGGCAGCAAAAACAAAACAAACGGCTTCAGGCTGCAGTCGGTTTCAACATACACTGATGTGGTTATTATTCAATAACTTAGGATGTCAGGTTATTAGCAGAACACAAACAAACAGAGCCAACACAGAAATAAGGACTGAATTAGAGTCCAGAACCTCAACGCGTTACCTGTGATGGACTACAGGCAGAGGTGGTGACGATAAAGCACTTAAGATCCGTCATTTTAAAGGAAAGACTAAGCTCTACAATGACACGTATCACTTCATGCCAAAAGGGTCAACAGTGTTGAGGCTGACGCTTGAATGTACAATGTGACATTTAGGTAAATACAGTGAGTGTACAGCAAAGGAAGCTTCAGCCAGCAGCTGTTCAGCTTAGCACCGAGTAGAGAAGCAGCCTGGACCAGCAGTATGCAGGAGTGCTCTTTAGAAAGGAAGTGTATTGATACCAGTAACTTCAAAAAGAATGGGTCACACATTCCTGCACAATGAGAAGTGATAGTATCAGAATGCATTTATACTCTCTGCTAAAGAATATGAAACACTGTAATTTACATGATTTTTTTTTTTGCCCCGAAATTACTTCAATTCGTCTCATTTCTTGTAGATCTGACTTGGAAATGGAAAACCAGCATATTTTACAGCCCCTGAAAATGTTGTACCGCACCACCTCCACCTTTCTGAGCAGGATTACGGCTTGTTTTGAGGTGACCGCAGAGGCATGACTCCACAATGAAAACAAACAGACAAACAAAAGCTGTTTGTAGTAACTAAGCAAGTCTTACAAAAGATGCTTGAAAAGTCTGTGCAGACCAATGTTTTCTTCTTTTTGGGCCGGGGCCAGTAAACGGAGGAGGCTGCTGTTCATGGACATGAAGCACATTCAGCGAGTTTAAGTCCAGGCTGCTGGCTGGTGTCGAGAAAAGTCCGGCCGACGTATCTAAGAAGTCCTCCGTGTTGGAAAATTAGAACGTCCATCTCGGTGTCAAACAGTGCGGTGACTGAAAAGGACGCTCCTTTGCTGGTCTGCAGAAAGACACAGAAACAAAGTGAGCCAGATGATTGTTGTTATTTGCTTTGGGTGTTTCAGACTTCAGCCCTGCTGCTTACCTTGACAGTGAGCTGCTGCATGGGACTCAGGCTGTCTGGCAGGATGATGCTGAACCTTTCCTTCCCGTTCAGTCCCAGGGAGTCGGCGTTTTGACCAGGCAGAAACTGGAGCGGCATGATGCCCATACCCACCAGCTGGTTCTTGTGTAGCTTCTCAAAGCTCTCAGCAATGACCACACGAACCCCCTGCAAGCACCGAAAGGTTTAACATGTAAAGTGATGAAACGTGTTAAATAAATTGGGTCAAACCGCTGTGGGGGGTGTCTAGAACTGAATCCTTTGCCTCATCAATGAAAGCTAGGTTACTGGATGTGTTGTTTACCAGCAGGTATGGTCCTTTGGCAACCCAGTCCCTTGAGTTTCCAGAGCCGTAGTCTTTCCCTGCCAGGATAATGACGGGAGTGCCCTCTCTCTGATAGCGATCGGCTGCCTCGAAGACGTCCAGCTGGCCAGACAAGAAAACAGAGCAGCCGGTCAGACGACACACAAACTACACACCGTTTAATTTGCCCGAACCTGCAGCAATACACACACACTACACGACCACACATGCTGCAGCTCAAAGGTCACAGGTCTGACCGCGGCCGTTGTCAGCTTCGCAGGATTAATTTACCGGCCAAACAAGATCAATTCAGAATCTCTTCGAGGTGACGAACAGCTGTACACGACAGCTAAACACTCTCTGGAGTCTGCCGTGGTTTCTACTCACTGTCTGGCCTGAAGGAATGTGCAAAGTCTTTGGGCTTGGTTTGCCAATGAACCGGTTTTGGAGCTTGATGCTGGCAAACGTGCCTCTGGTCATCACGGCATCGTTCCCTCTGCGAGCACCGTATGAGTTAAACTCCCGTGGTGTCAGCCTGAATGAAACAGTAAAGATTAAATGCTAATTTATTTGAAACATTGTTGTGAAAACAGACATAAGTCAACAGTAACAGAAAATACTTTTCACACATATATA
>JBAMHV010000010.1:10803916-10815274 GCA_037177535.1 Pseudomugil gertrudae
TATATATATATATATATATATATTTAGTTGGATTTGTTTAAACTAACCGTTTACTTTGCAGATACTTGGCTGCAGCGCTGACTCTTGCAATGCTTCCTGCTGGTGAGATGTGGTCCGTGGTCACTTTGTCTCCAAGGAAGAGTAAGGCATGAGCATTTTCTATCGACTGCGGAGGAGGCACGTCTTTACTCTGAGACGAGAAGGAAGGAGAGGTTTGTTCAGCGTGTGAAATCATCACATCAGCCACAAAACGGGGACATTAACATCAGAGCACTTACTAGCTTGCTGAAAAATGGCGGTGAACGGATATATGTGGACTTGTGATCCCACGGGAAAACAACAGTATCTGGACTTTCAATATTATTCCAAAATGTGTTCCCTTTCTGGAAGAGAAGACAGCAAAAACGTTTTCAATCACACGTTTTATGTATATAAAACAAAGAGGCCTTCCACGCTGTCGTTCTCCTAACCTCCATCCTTCCCCTGAGATCCCTAAATATGGAGGAGATCACTGTGTCCTCTTCGGCCTGTTGGACCTCCTCTCTGGACGGCCAGATGTCACGGAGATACACCTCCTTCCCATCGTCAGTCAAACCTGTTCAAACAACGTAAAACATCAGAAAAGGGGGGGGCTAATAAAAGGAAGCAGCTGATAGGTATTAAAGAGTGATTACATCAGTTAAAGCTTTTTCTCCCTTCGTCTCCCTCTGCCTACAATTTCCAGAATCCTGCCACTTCCTGTAGCTGTGTGACGTATATTACATGTGACCTTCAGGCCAATCAGGAAGGCACATGAGACTGTTTTATCCAACCAGAGATTGTTTTTATTCATGCTCAATAAAAACTCTTGTCCACGTGTATTCGAGGTGGATCTGCTTGCGGTTGGGAACGGGTCGGATTACGTGACACTGTTCAACCGCTAAGTGGATTCACCCGCATGCTGGCACATGTGAAAAGTCATACGTGGCGGTTCCACTTTGTCCTGTCTCTTTGCGTTTATAGAGGTCAGTGCCCTATCAGCAGCCCTCCAAATCTACAACATCTCTGTCATAGCTCTGCTTTAGCTGGCAGCCAATGATTTAAAACTAAGACGTTTCTACCAGAAACATAAGTAGAAACATCCATTACAGAAAGTGTACACAACAAACCACCTGGAGAACTGTCATTTTATGTGTATGCAACTCATTATCTGGAGACAGAAAACAGCTCTTTTCTCTGTTGGTCTGTGGCAGATACCTGCCTGCACAAGAAACTGGATCACTTAAAGATCCCACTCTGTAATCTGCCAAATTCCCCCAAACCCCTGATGATCTTCAGCTTTTAGACAAACAGCTTAAAAGAGCTGCTGACAGAGCCTTCCTCACCTAATGGCTCTTCCTCCAAGTCAATTCTCACAGTGCCTGCGATAGCATAGGCCACCACCAGGGGAGGGGAGGCCAGGTAGTTAGCACGCACACAGTCACAGAGGCGGCCTTCAAAGTGCCTGTTGCCAGATAACACTCCACAAGCCACGAGATCCCCCTGAAATGACAAGGTTCATTTACATCTAAATGGATAGACAATGTCAAGTTTCATTGCAGAGGAAGTTCACAACAGCATAATGGAAACTGTACCTGTTTGATTGCATCCACGACAGGTTCTGGTAGCGGTGCTGTGTTCCCAACACAGGTGGCACAGCCATAACCAATCACCTCAAACCTGTCACACACAGAATATGCCAGCAGCGTATTTTAATCAAATCATCACAACCCAAATTGTTCTGTCAGGCATTACTCCGGTCTAGGGTTAGGTCTGGAAAATTGTTCAGTATAAGACAGTGAAGTGGCTGAACATGTCCATCCCTTTATGTCACAAAGCTCAGATCATCTTTAACTTGTTTCTGAATATGAAAATGATCCACAATCACAAGATCTCAATCCAATAGAGCCATAACTCTAGCAGTGTGCAAACACCATTTTAAAATGGACAAGCTAAAGTTGGAGGGGCTGCAAAGAAAAAAAGTTTTGGCTCATCTGTAAATAAATGAATACCTATCTATTGTGAAAATAAAACCAAAATATTTAAGTAAAAAGGTACATACTTCTGTCACTGGGTGCTGGACGCACCTACCATACGGTTCCTGATACACATTAGCATGTAGCTAGCGACACGATGGATAAGATTTTACACATCTTCATGACGGCCTCACAGGTCAGTAAGTGTTGGAAATATCTGGTGTCAAGACACTAAAAGCTCTATTTCATCAGGTTAATCATGAAAGCTTTCAGCCCACCTCTGTCCTGAACTCATGGTAAACATGCATATCCTGCTTCCCTGCACTATACAGACCTCTGAGGCATTTTCCTGACTAGTGATAAATAAAGCCTCGTGTATAAGCAGAGGGTGATCTGAGAGTTTGTCATCCATCACTCCAAGAATAGTTTAAACAGGCTCATCGTTCTCATAATTCACTGAATAATAGCTGTAATAGAGTTTATAATGTAACTAAAATGTTCTTCTGGTTTTGTTTTTGCCAATGATTTGGTGCAAAGTATCTAAAAAATTAATCTCTGATGAATGTTTCTAATAGTTTGTTGAATCTGTGTTACTAAGAATTAGGACAGCACTGAAATTGGGGGTCCATTTCCCACTTACTCTGCTTCAATGTGAACAATTTACTGACAGACACTTAAAGACCATGAACAGAAACAAATACATTGTTCCAAGAGTGAATAAAGTGAAATAAATCTTTAAAAGTATTTCAAATACAGGATGCACTGCACACAAGCCTACCCGAGCTGGTTGAAGTACGGCAGGACTCCGCTGGTGTTGAGGTAGTGAGTTACCATGCCACTTCCAGGAGCCAGGCTGGTCCGAATGTAAGGCTTGACAATAAGCCCCAGCTCCACAGCCTTTTTGGCCAGAAGACCTGTCAGTGACAAACACAGGGTATGGAAATGTCCACGGAGGCCAAACGAGGAGATGCAACAGCAAAAATGTACAATGTTAAAACCAAAACCGTTAAGTTGGGGATGTGACATGACATCAGGTGGACAGAAACAGGTATTTTATTGGGTTATTTGCTGAAAGGAAAGAAGAGTTTAGTAAAAGCTGAACTGATTTTGGTAGAATACAGCATTTTCACTGACCTGCAGTCAGCATGACAGCTGGGTTGCTGTTGTTGGTGCAGCTGATAACAGCAGCAATGACCACTGAGCCGTGTGCCAGCTGGTACTCCTGACCACAATGCAGGAAAGGAATCCGAGTGGCCTGCTTCTCCTTAGAGATGTGGAAGCCTTTAAAACTCACCTGAAACAGAACAAGTAACATTTTCTTACCTACCTGCTTTTTAAAAGACTAATATCGACGTTTCAGAGTGTATTTACTGTTACCTTCTCATCGAGACAACTCTGGAAGTCTTCTTTCATGCTGCTGACTGCCACTCTGTCCTGAGGCCTTTTCGGTCCGCTCACATAGGGCACCATGGCACTCAGGTTGATTTCAATCACCTATGCACACAGTACCAGCTTTATTAGTGACTCATCATGCAAAGTAAAACTGTACACTTGTGTTCTCTTCAAGGCCACAACAGAGCAGATCAGAATGTCACAAGGACTTTCTGGAGCTGCAAAACACTTTAGATTAAGTGGGAATAAAAGGAACAGAAAATCAGAGGCAAAGCTTCGACTTGCATTACCTCAGAGTACTGGAGGTCTTCCAGTGAATCTTCATAGTTTCTGAAAAGTCTGACGGCATTCATGTAAGACTCCAACAAGTCAAGTTTATCCTGGGTAAAATCTGGAAGGAGCAATGAGATGACATCACAGAAAATACCTTATATGGAGAAACCTTGAATCTTTTGCAGCACGGTATAAGAGCAACTCACGTGTGTTTTTAAAGTGCTTGAGCGTAACTTGGTCAATGGGGAAGAAGCTAACAGTGGCGTTGTACTCTGGGCACATGTTGGCAATGGTTGTTCTGTCAGGAGCCGATAGCTGGGACACACTTGGTCCAAAAAACTCAACAAACCTCCCAGCGATGCCAGCTTGCCGCAAATGCTGGAAAATCCATGAAACGCATCAGAAAGGAGAACTTTGCGAGTTTCTGTGTGGGTTTCATTTCTCAGGAGTAAATGTGTGAAGAAACACACGCAGGAAAGAATTACCTTTGTGATACCGAGGACTATGTCTATAGATGTGGTGAGGGGGTTAATGGAGCCCACTAGCTTACAGCCCACCACCTGAGGAAGGGTCAAGGAAACTGGTTGGCCCAGCATCACAGCCTCAGACTCGATCCCACCAACACCTGTCAGAGGAAGGATAAACACACACATTTAAATTGAATTTAAACATCTTACGTCTCTTTCAGCCTTATTTAAACGTGTAGAAAGACTTTATTACTCTATTTATTCTATCCGTTTGCTCCAATCAAACATTTAGAAACATTAATTAATCAAGTCTGCAGGTGCTTTACCCCAGCCAAGGATGCCCAGGCCGTTGATCATGGTGGTGTGCGAGTCCGTTCCCACAACGCTATCGGGGTAGATGAAACCGTTGCTGACCTGCACCACCCTGGACAGATACTCCAAATTCACCTGGTGGACAGCACCAACGTCCGGAGGAACCACATTCACGTTCTTAAAAGCCTTTGAACACCACTGTTTGGTAAACAGGAAACAAAATGTTAATATTCAACTAAGCCTCCTGTACGAGGAGCAAAAACTTTCCCTGTCATTTCAGGTTAAAGGAATCAATCCGAGCCCTGAATCTGTTCATATTTATGGTCATCTAAACGCTGCGTTCTGTAACGTTTTGATCCTCCTTCAGACTTTGTTCTGGTTTTACAACACGAGGAATATAAGAAGACACAGACACTTCGGTACCTTAAAGAACTGAAGTCTCTCTTTGTTTCTAATCAGTTCCATTTCCTGGTTCTTCATGGCCGTCTCAGTTCTGCAGAGCAAACAAACAAAGTGAACTTCCTAGAAGAAAGCTGAGTAAAGCAAGGACACGTCTTCCTGTTTGACCTGAATCTGTCCTTTTCTGAAAATGGTCAAACAATTTGATGGACGTGGGACTCCTCCACAAATATCACATTAGGACAGTTATAAAGCTGCATGATTTATTCACATTTATCCAAAATGCAATGTGAAATTCTGCAGACTTGGAGCAAATGAATGTAAATCTATACAAGATGCTCACTTCTTGTTTACAGATATCTGTTTTTAGAGTTATCACTGTCATGTTGGGACACTTACTCAGACACAGGCTTCAGATGGAAGGGACAGAGCAGAGGTGTGTTCTCAATCTGCTGGATGGAAGCTGAAGATAGGGGGTCACTGCAGGCAGCTTTACTGCAGGAGCCCCGCTGGCCTCCACACTGCGAGCCCCCTCTGGATGGAGGCCTGCTAGGCATCGACTTAGATGGAGCCTGGCTGTTTGGACCCTCCCCTCCGCCTGGGTTAGGAGCATTTTGTATGGCACTAAAACATATCAAAGATAAAAAAAAATTGATTTATTTAAAAATTAATAAAATGGAGGCGCACCCTTACTTTAGTAATAATATCCCTCATGATATTTGTTTTCCCCTTAAAACCTTTTTGCTGATTACAAGCTACAGAATGCTTAAACAAACTCACCATTTGCTAAAATCAACCTGTAATGAGTGATCTACAATCAGGTCTGTGGGACATTTAGGGTTAACCAGACCAGGATCCACACCATGTTTAGCCACAGCGTCTCTCATGGCTGCCAGATCCACCATGGCAGGAATACCGCTGTCAAAACAAACAAGGAGGATAAAGAATAAGCTTTCCTTCAGAGGTTTGAAGGGAAAATATGAAGAATCTTTATGTTTACATAACTTCAAAATGAATGAGCTGGTTATGACAAAGAGCTGGTTTGCTAATCTGATGTGTGGGATCTCCTTTTCTCTACTTAAACCCACCCTCTTACAGCACTGATGACTGTTGTTGACATGAAACTGAGTAAACTCACGTAAAGTCCTGCAGAAGGACTCGCGCTGGAGAGAACGGCACCTCAGCTTTATTCTGTTGCTGCTGCCAGTCCATGATATTCTCCACGTCTTCGGTTTTTGTGTAAAAGCCATCACAGTTGCGAATTGCTGCCTCCAGCAGGACACGGATGGATAGAGGCAGTTTGTCTGAACGGCACCAACAAACAAAAGGAAGTTGTTTTTGCACAGTAAAAGATAACTGCTACTGTATACGCTACACCACTGTTTATTGATCTCTAAACGTTCAGGTTGTTTAAAATATCAGGAATCACATCAGTATAAGTTCTGAAATAATAAACCCAAAAACAAATCCCACGTCCTCCAGGCACATTTACAAATGTTCTGTAAGACCTTTCTTATGCATACATGCCTTAACAATCATTCTGGGACACGACAGCGTGAAACCCAAACATATAAAGTGAAACCAAAGCACACAACAGTCTCACTAAAAACATCATATCTTACAGGGCTTTCCAGAGAAAGGACCTGAACTCACCATATCTTGGATCATTTAATTTCTGTGGATTGAAGAACTTGATCCCATCTTTCAGTGTGTCGATTAGATGGCTGTATGCGTGCTCTGCAGAGGAGATATAAACATTTATATCAAAACACGGCTCGAGTTCCAGCCTGCGCATAAAAATCAAGGAAATTTCTAGCTGTAGTCACCAAAAATGTGGTTTTATAACTCCCAGCATGTCATCTATGCTTTTTATGAAAGACATAAAAATTGCCTTTGTACGTTTTGGTACGTTTCTAATAAACATTTTAGCAAGAGGTTTTTTTGTTATATCAGTCAGTTGTGTGATGTTCATGTAAGAGCAGCCACAGTCCAAGTTAAACAGCATCCTGAATGCAATCATGAACAGTAAAAATAATGCTCTGTAATGCAATGCAGACAAAGAACTTATTCTACATCTAATCCTAAGCACTTTAAACTAACAGCCTGGCACAAAAACACACAATCTGCTCCAGTTATTTGGCTCCATTTATGGAAAAAGAAAAATTAATCTTAATAGGACAAGTAAAAAATATTAACTATAATTTTCCTTCTTAATTCTTGTTGTAATGTCTATTTCTGCTGACAGACGGGTATCCTGTACCGTAGCATTCTGCGTTGTTGGCGCTAAACCAGAAGAAGCCTCTGAGAGAACATCAAGTTGTTTCAGCATCATGTTAAGGATAAAAAAAGTGTTCATTATGTTTAGCAGCTTATGCAGCATTCCTTTCTGAAAACCTGCTGCAGGCTTTCCAGAACAACTCACTAGCTCTAAAGCTGTTCCCCCTACAGATGTCTGCCTGCTTTTCACCTTACCTGTATCTGAGCATGGGAAACCATGTTTACAAAAAGACAAGGTATAGAAATTGACTGCACAAGATGAAAGAGTAAGAGTAGACAGAACATCTTAATCATGTGAATGTGATTCATTTATTGATATTGAACATAAGAAAAAGCAGACAAAATGCATCTCCTTTAAGGGAAACTGTGGAAAACTATTCCTGAAGACTTCTTAAAGAAATAAATAAATGCCTAACTTGTGGGTTTGGACGGTCATACCAAGCACCGACTTTTAATCTAAATGTAATCTTTGTTTCCATAGAATTCAGCTAACCTCTGCACTTATTTCACATTTTCCAAGCGATATACAGAACAAAGAAATGCAGGGAAGCTGATAAAATCACACTGTAAAATAATTTTATTTTAATGTATGTTTGAGAGCAAACATGTAATAGTCATTTGACTCTTAGTAGATAAGCTCCGAGTCTCCGACAAACCTTTAATATTTACAAAAAGTATAAAGACGGTCAAGATGCAGACATATAAGTAAAAGAAACTAAAGATAAGCATGGTTTTATATATAAAACTGGTTCAGCAAAGTTCAAACAAAGCTTTCCATCTTCTTCATCTCCTGCATTTTCTTACACAGTAAATAAAAGTGTATAACTAAAGGCCCAACATCAGCACAGCTGGAGAGAGTTAGCTAAAGATAATTTACCTTAACAAAGTCTTCATTAAACATAAAGCTGATACTGACTAATCCTCACAAAAGGACTGCGTGTTTCCAAAATCTGAATAAGCATGATCTTTGCCATTTAGAAATTGATGCTGCATTACTGTAATTTTCATAGTGACAATTTGTTTCCTTTTGGTCACAAATTTCATGACCAACAAGCTGACATGTACAAGTAAGATACTCTGTATCTCAGCATCAGTTAGGATCCAGTTTTCCAGTCACATCAGCTGTGTCCACCGCTTTAAAAATGAAGCTAAACATGTTTCCCGCAGTCAATGCAAAGCAACCAGAATGGATAATAGACAAAACATCGCAGTCTATTTCCCCAAAACCCGCTTCCCTAATAAAACACACAACTTACTCCTAAAGTCTTAAATCCAATTTCGCGAATAAAATAATAACGAGTTCTACTAAAGTTTTACATTAACTCATCCATGCATGTGTCATGATAGCAAGGTGAGCAAGAAGAAGTGCAAAGCCAGCAAAGCATGATGCTAGCAAAGAAAACGTTCTTATCGTGAGGCACATTTGCGGTAACTTATCGTACTCCCGACTGAATGTCTTTAAGAGATAAAAACGCAACGTGGAGTTTAACATTCAACATAAGGTAAATACGAAAATGCTTAGTTTGTGACATTACGGGTCGACCAAACAAAGCAATGGCTTGAGGACTAGTATTAACTGAACGGCTATTGCTTAGTTGTAAGGTAAGCATTATCAAGCTAGCTAATGTTAGCTTGTATGTCAAGAGTGAGGCCGGTAACCTTAAGTAATGTGAACTTTAAGCAAACGACAGACTGTTTCAAAGCTCATGTGCAAGTTTACACCGATTCTTTTTTAGGTCTGCTTACTAGACTACAGCTATATATGACAGATTGGCATGAAACATCTATTTACCTTTGATTTGGGTACCGAGCGCCATGATGACTTCTGAAATCAACACGACCCGATCCCACAACCGAACAGGCAATACGGAATTGACCAATCAGAACACAGAGTTGTACGGCCACGCCCACCCACCAATTGGTATCAAAATAAATATATACACTATATGAATGAATCGATAATATATTGTTAATGTGTTTTAAAACATAATATAAAACCATTTTGTTTTTACGGAGTTTTTCCACGCATAATTATGTATATAATTAAAAATATATTGGATAGATTAAAAATGTTAAAAAGCGCTACTGTGACTTTAAATTCACGCTGCACGGTCTCACGTGATAGCACGCGCTGTGTTTAGAGCATCTCGGAATATGTAATACTCTGTGCATTGCTTAAACATTTAACATGTGTTTGACAAAACGGTTGTTTATCAAAATAAATATAAAAAGAAAATAAACAAATCCAATAAATCGTGATGTGTTTATAAAGTGAAACAGACATCTATTCAAACAAAAGTTACATGTATTATTTTATGCCTAGATTATTGCATGGAATTCCTATATTTTCGTTTACCAGGAATGCACCACTATACAAACAAACAAACTGTAAACATTCCTGTTTAACAAACGACGTCTTTCTGTGATATTTATTGCTTTCTGGTGATAAAGATGGCAGGGTTTGTAACCGTGTTAGTAGTACTGAGCCTTTGACCTTTGACCTTTTCACAATGTTTGTTTGCAGCAGTAATGGACGGTAGACATGATCCTCCCTGTAACAGTGCAGGCCGCAACAACAAGCAGCTCTGTGTAGTAACGACTGTAGATACAGAGGTGAGCTACATTACTTCTTGGGTGCTTTTAATTTGTGTATTTAAGCCAAATACATTTTATCTTTTTTTTCTTCTAAATCTCAATAGTAAACTGTCACATGTTAGCTAGCTAACGCAGCGCGTGCACACACTGACATTGCACGTGCTTCCTCTTACACCACAGCAGCTGCAATACAACAATTTCATATAACAGATCAATTTGATGTTAACTAACGCAGTTATCACGCAATTCCACGTGGTTTATCTGTGATGAGTTGAATGATTTGTTTGATATTTATATGATAGTCTTTATAAAGGATTTGCGGTCAAACTTCCTCTTTCCTCTGCAACATACAGGGATGCAAACATTGCGCATTTAACCGTGTGCGCAAGTTTCCTGTCCATGCAGTCACCATTTCCACTCACATCTAGAAATCTAGTTCTGTTTTGTAGATGAGCAGAGTTTGAGACATGGTTTTTTAAGGACCATGTGTTTCTGCTGTTTTCAAAATTCCCTCATGAATATTTCTAATATTTATTTAAGGGTATATAATATGTGTTTGAAGGAAATTACAACCAAGTAAATTGGCCTTCATTATATATATTTTGTGGGCTGATAAATGATCCCACATAATAACATCACATCTGGAACAAGTACCAGTCATCTGAATGCAGACTGTATATGTAAGGAGTGTCATCATGTTTATAGCTTTTCATAGAGATCCTTTAATTTTACCCCAAATTCTATATTTGGATGCCAACATAGCAAAATATAGAAACAGTAATTATAACCAACGAGTTACATGTAAGGACTTGTAAGGCTGCAGGACTTCTACCTGGACTTTGGGGGTTTTTAAAATATAGACTACATTATAAGACATGTTTTTTTAAGTTTCTGGTGCCAAATGATGTTGACTTCCTTCTGGCATTTAGCAGAGTAGTCACTGTGTGAAACATAATGGCAGGAGTGTCCAACTCCAGTCCTCGAGGACCGGTATCCAGCAGGTTTTTGTTGTCTCCATGCTGACTGAAATGAAGCCGTCCTTCACAACATCACCTTGGTCATTTTTTTTCTAAAGCAAAATAAATCTGACATGATTGACTCAATGATCTGTTTAGAAAACATGACCCATATAATAAATTACGTAATGCATGAAACCCGGTATCTCTTAGCTAGGCTAATTATTATGAATTGGCTCAAATTGATGTCTGTAAAGCGCCCTGAGATGACTTTGTCCTGAAGTGGTGCTATATAAATAAAGTTGAGTTGAATTGCTCTGCCACAAGTCCCACATTAACACACCTCTTCTGTAACTGGGACTAAACAAAACCAAAGCATGGATGTAACTTTGTTTTTGTTCCACCAGTTGCACTTATCTGCTGATACTATTTGGACATCAACCTTTATGGAAAGTGATGACACTCTGGTATCTTTATCAATAATTATCATTTTGTGATTAGTATGTAGACATAATTCCTCACAGGGTAAGCCAAGTAAGCGTTTAAACAGGAAAAATATCATCCTTCTTTCTGCAGCATGTATTGATGGTCATGTGGGAAGCTTATTATGACTGAAGGGTTAAAGGAGAACTTCGCTTTTTTTTAACCTGGGGTCTGTTGTCATCTTTCCTTCCATACATGTGAGTGATGTAG
>JBAMHV010000010.1:10817264-10844442 GCA_037177535.1 Pseudomugil gertrudae
ACATCACTCACATGTATGGAAGGAAAGATGACAACAGACCCCAGGTTAAAAAAAAGCGAAGTTCTCCTTTAAGTGTGTGTGTTTGAGGCTCACTGGTTGTTCTATTTTTGCTGCTGTTACAGGTGTGATGACCGTATCAGAGGTGAGGACTGCAGAGCTGCAGCTTTAGGGTTGCAGTGCTGCCCTGCTCGGCACCATGCAGCAGAAAGGGGCCATCCAGATTATCGAATGGGAGGACCTAGACAAGAGGAAGTTCTATACCTTGGGTGTGTTTATGACATTGACCACCAGGGCTACTGTCTATCCAGCCAGCCTCATACGCACTCGCCTGCAGGTGCAGAAAGGGAAGGCCTTGTACACGGGCACTTTTGATGCTTTCTGCAAGATCCTGCGAACGGAGGGTCTGAGAGGCCTTTACAGAGGTTTCATGGTCAACACATTCACCTTGATCTCAGGACAGGCCTACATCACCACCTATGAGCTGGTCCGCAAGTATGTGTCCCAGTACTCACCCAGTAACACAGTGAAGTCTGTGGTGGCAGGAGGGGCAGCGTCCCTGGTGGCTCAGACCATCACCGTGCCTATCGATGTGGTGTCCCAGCACCTCATGATGCAAGGACAAGGGGAACACCTCTCACGCTTCAAAGTCAAACCCAAAATGATGCTCGCAACAAAGCGCAGACCAACGTTCGGACAAACTCGGGACATTACAGTGCAGATATTTGCAGCTGATGGTTTTAGGGGATTTTACAGGGGCTATGTAGCCTCGCTACTCACGTACATCCCCAACAGTGCTCTCTGGTGGCCTTTTTATCATTTCTATGCAGGTAACTCAACACACTAATCCTGTTTGTAAGTGCTACATAATGCATGAGGATGGATGTGTGCTGTGGTCTGTTACTGTGTTCACCTCCTCGGGGATATTGCTTTATTTGTGTGTGTTTCACCTTGAATTTTAAATGGTTTTTAAATGTAAAGGACCTTCATAAAACAGTCCAAACTGTCCAGAGCTAGTCTTATGAAAAAGTGGGCAAAAAATCAATTACATACAGAAGAAAATACACTAGAATGAAATAAGAAGCCATGTTTGCCAAAAGGTACTCGGTAAACTCTTCATACATTCACACAGTGCTGCTGACTTCCATATTTCCCTGCTACAACACACATGACTCAATGTGAATTTTGATTTGGCCTATCAATAGGGTTATGGTCTATCAACAGCCTATCAGGTTCTGCACAGTGTTTCATTCATTTAAATAAGATGTTTTGGGGCAGAGAAACACAAAAAAGTCTCAGGATTCCCTACTGCTGTAACACCCACAGTACAGCATGGTGGTAGCAGTATCATTATAGGAATTATGATTTTGGAAAAGAAAAGGCAAAATCATGATGAAAAACCTGTTTGAGGGAGCATTCACACCAGTCCTGATTCTTTCTCATTTGCTCGGAAAGTCTACATTAAAGAAGGCAACACACACACACACACACACACACAAAAACATAGTGCTTAGTAGTGTCATGGTGCCAAACTGCTAGGACCTGATGGAGCTTCATGTTTTGGTGTAAGTGGAAGCTAAAAAAAAAAGTCTTTTATTTGTTTGTTTTGTTAACTTGAGCTGTTCCTAAGTGTTGTGTTGGAAAGGATGTGTTAAGAATGTCACTTTTTTATTATAAAAAGCAAACTTTCTCCAAAGACTGTATCTTTCCAGGAGCTGTGCTTTAAAATAATTAATCTCACAGAGTTTATATATCTTTACGTATATGTATTAATATATTATTATTGCATTGTTTGGGCTGTGTTGGCTTTTTCTTGTAATTATTTTGTTTGTTTATAAGTCTTTTAATTTATTTTTAATATTTTTTTCACCCTCTACAGTATCACATATGGTATCGGGTAGCAACACCCATCTTAGTAGAGTTCAAAATGTTTCTATCATCACAATCGTACTTCCCAATAAACAGACACGAATCACAGCAAATCCTGCTGTGAATGCTCCTTCAATCTTCCACATATGTGAGACTGAAACATCGGCTCACATTCCATAGGAGCAAATGAGCGTACTAAGCTGTAACACTGGAACGTGTTTACGTGTTAAACGATTTACCAGTGAGTTTCCATTTGGAAGAGTGGGTCAGCATCTCGGTGGCTTGATGTCTCCGCCTCAGACAGAAAAGCTGCAAAAGGTTAAACACGTTGCTGTCTTTAGGAGTGAATAATTGTACATTGTCTTTAAATGTCACAAGTTGTGAGTTGGCATGTTGTGTAACTTAATTGATTTAGAAACTCTCAGATATAAATTTTAATTCCAGATTGTTACGCTGCAACGTAGAAAAAGAAGAATCCTTTTAAAGCCAATAGAACTGAAAACGACAGTGTAAAGAGCAGATTATTGCTTTTAAATGAAACATTTTGGTCTCACACTCTTTAATATGTGTTGTGTTCCTAGAGCAGCTGTCTCTATTGGCACCCAGTCAGTGCCCCCACCTCATCCTGCAGGCTTTGGCGGGACCAATGGCGGCAGCAACCGCTTCCACCATCACAAACCCCATGGACGTTGTTCGTGCAAGGGTACAGGTAAGCCAAACCCCTTTTCCCACACCTACTGGTAGTTATTAGACATGCATAGTGTTTCAGAGAAGTTTCAGTCTGATGATGTGATGGGGAAATATAAAAATAAAAATATTACTTAAATAATTATGTTTTTCTACTTAATTAAATGAATCCTTTATACTTTAATATTTTCACAATATGGCACTGTATCTTATTCTTTAAACTGAGTATTTATTATTATAATTGTGGCAATATTACTATAGATCCATAAACATTTCTCTATTTTAGCTCACAATATATTTACACTTTCTCTGTTGTCAGAACGCACAACAGCCTGGACAACAAGCAGCCATTGCTCTTACAGGTGTGACACTGAGCATGTTTACATGGCATTAGAAAACTACGAAGCCTGATAAAGTTTGATCAAAACCATAGTTTTAAAGTGCTTGTAAATATTTTTGTCAGAGTAAAATTTAAGCTTTCAAAGATTGATTAACCCCCTCTGGTGGTAATACAGCTGCAGCACGTAGAAGATCAGGGGAACCTTCCTTTGTGCTAGAGTTTATGCATTTATGCATCCCATAAGCAGTGGCCTTTACAGCCAGCTTTTCCTGGGGTTTTGGCCTCAGATGGTTTGAGCCAAACCTGTACTGCACATTTATATGAAATATAACTGCTACCTTTTACTCCAGTCCAGTGCCACTGGCCACTTTCACTCACACACGCCTGCACACATAGTCGCTCAGTCATTCACAACTAAAAGCTGGACTACAGGTGCTGCATGGGCTGCAAAATGGAGAGGTGCCTGATCAGGGTGTCAGGTTACACTGCTGCAACAGTAAAAGCAGAAACAAACATCCCTTCTGCTAACCATGTCCGCTCTGTATGTCTGCATGCACAGAGCAACAAACTGCCAGAGTAGCTCATTTTGTAAAGCCAGTGGGACCGAAAAACATGTACAAACGTGTGTGTGTGTGTGTGTGTGTGGGCGTGGGTGTGTGTGTGTGTGTGTACATGAATGGGTTATTTTCACAGCACCATAACAGAAAAGCAGGTCACCTAGAGCCACTGAAACTTTCTTCTTTTAATTGTTGATGGATAAAATCCAGAGATATGATGGACAAAATATTTATCTGAACAAAAACAAAAACTAATTAAAATGTAATTGTTTTAGCATATTTTGGGCCTAATATATAGTGGAATAAAATAGAGTATGGTGAGGTTGTGCTGACAGGGTATGGGAATCATTTTTCCATATGGTATATAAAACTCAAATTCAAAGTATTACAGTAACCAACATAAGCTGTGAGTCAAAGCTTACGTATCACTCTGGTGATAAAGACCTTTGATGGTAGCTGCCACCACGTCACAGTAAACAATACTGTTATCTTAAAGGTTGTTCTTGGAGAGGCAGATATATTCTGAGGTGGTAAAAAGATGATCATTGTCTCACATTGTTGTAAAACCTTTGTTTTTTCTGTACTGTGTGCTTATGAAATGTTATTCAGCTGGGTACCGTCTGATTTGGGCAGAACATTTATGTTGAGGAAAAAATAAAATACATTGGATAATAAATGGATTATAGTTGCAGTGTTAGGTTTATTGCCAAAATGTACAAACTAGCAGCTGTTTGCAATAAACAAATTAAACAAGAACCAACAGAACTAATATCATAAGTGGTTTTTACGTATTTTACCGCATCATTGGACCCTCCAACAGGTAGCATACCTCAAAGTCCACTGTAGCTTAGTTTCTGAGGAAGATATCAGAGTGGCCTGACTTGAACTCCATTGCAAATCTTTGGAGGGATTTAGTAGGGAGATGGAGCACCCAAAGCCATGAAGGATAGTGACCTGGAGACCTTTACCTGTGAGGAAGGGGCTGTTATTCCACAGGAACACTGCCAGAAGCTGCTGTGTGGCTTTGCATCACGTTTGCAGCAGGTCGGTAAAGCAAAAAGGTGCACTAAGTCATGAAGGGATTGAATCACTTACAGACTGCAGTTTTCAATGAAAGAGGTTTTTTCTGCTGAATTTGAAGAAGCTGCTTATATTAGTAGCACTGAGCTATTTAAATGTTTTGTATTTGATTCATCGCAGAAAGCTGCTAGTTAGTACATTCACACAGTTTCACACACATCACACTGTTTTAACATTAAATTAAATGATTATTTATTCATGCTACCAAAAAAAGTTTTTATTTAGTTACATAAATATATTTACATGCTGCCTGGGTTAAAGTCAGGGTGTCACTACTAAACACAACTGAGCGTAGGTTTATATGAATCTATAATCATATTTTTTGGGGTTTTTTCTTCTTTAAAAGGCTTAAAACATCTGAAACTGGTTGAAAAGAAGCCCAGAGAGACTATGGGACAAGGGTGATATCCTGAATGTTGCTTTGCTGTAATAAAATCCCCCTCAAAGAGAAAGGAAACAGACCTGGAGGAAGGATTTTAACTTTGTCCTCAACACAATATTTCATCACACACAACAAATTGTGTCTTACAGGTGGAGGGACGATCCTCAGTCATTGAAACATTCAAGCAGCTTCTCGCAGAGGAGGGCATCTGGGTGATGACCAAGGGACTGTCGGCCCGGATCATTTCCTCCACGCCCACATCTGTGCTCATCGTGGTGGGATACGAGACCCTGAAGAGGCTGAGCCTGCGTGACGAGCTGATCGAGTACAGACACTGGTGAAAGGCAAGGAGAGGAATGGGTGGGATGGAGCGGGGGAATCAGGACCACTTCAGAGAAACGCAGACCCAGAACGGCCTCTCTTCATAGCTGCTTCCACATGCTTAATGGGTTTCTGTTGGAAAAGGAGATTTGCCTTTTGGTACTGGCAGGAGCTCCTGGACATATTTAGTTAATGAGACATTACTGTGGACTGAGATGATACATGTGGACACTGCCAAACCAATTTAACACAAGCACAGTAAGTTTCTTATTGGGTGGGGTGTTTGTTGGATTGCATCCAGGTGAGTTTCATATTTTAACTTGATAGTAAGTAGTTTCTAAGGGTCGCGCTTTGGAGACACAAATTCTTTGATTTAGTTAAAAAAAGCACCTAAAATAGAGCTTTGATGTATAAGTGTGTTCTATTAAAGAGCTGTCTGGGTAGATACCTGAAAACTAAATGCCCCAGCAGGTATACCTAGCCCACATTGTGGGATTTGTAGTAATAGCGTGTCCTGTACTCTCTCCTCTGTGGCACGTCAGTTTTAACTGCCAGCAGTTTTTTATGGGCCAATCAGGTTTCTGTCCATGCTTCTTTCCTCTCGATCCAGGAAGTAAGATTGAGATCACAGAGGAGAATGGAAAGGAACATGTGATGTTTTTCATGATTTATTGGGAAAGGACCGTAACTATCCACTGTTGTCTGTAATGTGAAACTATTTTATGTTTTTTTTAGTGTCAGCTCATTAAAATAATTTGAGCTGATAAAAATCGCCTGTCTGTCTGCAGACGCTCTGTTTGCTCTCAGAAACACAGTTTTATGGTCACAGCCCAACTGAGACATGATCCTAAAATTCGCCGGGAGGAAAACGTCTTTTCTGTTACTTACAGGAGAGTGAATATGGTTTTTGTCTTTTTTTCTGGTGTTTAGCTTCAGCAGGTTAATCTGCAGGTTATCTTCAGTATTCAGAAGACTGGTGATCAAATCTGCTGCTGGTTGAGCTGGTAAGACCACTTACCAGCGAGGAGTTATGGGGAAACGACCATGTTTGGGCCTATTGACAGAAAACACCTCAGTTATGTCGCTGTTCTTAAAATTGATTTAATGTTTTGTAAAATTTTAATGTTTATATACATGAGACTGGTGAACTTTGTTTTAATTTCTGAAATGAGTATATTGAGGAAGTCTGGTTTCCAACATGAATGCATAACCTGCCATGTTATTTGTTTAAAAAATAAAAACCATTGACAATCTGGAGGAAGTGATGAAGAGCGTCTGGCTGCTGCAGTTCATGTCTACGTACACAAGAGGGCGCACAGGGTGTTTGGGTTTAAACCAGTAATGTCCAGTTCAGGTCCTGGAGGACATGTGAAGTGTGTTGAAGTGGGGAGAACTTTTAAAAACCTTCAGGATGATGGCCTTCATAGCCTGACATTGCTCACTCCTGATTTAAAGCTGCACTGTGAGACAAAAAGGTCAAACTTAATGATTATTAAACACCGTTTCCCCTGGTATCTAATCACTACTAAAACTACTTCATTCTCCTTTAAATCTACTTTCCATGAGTTCAGACTGAATATAAAAGGTTCACATGTAGCAGCGGCCACCTTTACACACCCTTTATTACCACAGTGTCCCTAAAAGGACAAACAAGTGTGTGTGACAGTACTGACAAAAAATAAGAATTTAAAAAATACTTTGTTCACCTGCCACAAACATAACGGCAGTAATTATGTAATAAATTGAATCAAACGGTAAAAAGTACTTATTTTATTTTATCAAAAGGTAGTTTAATAAATTTGAGCTTGTTTTGTCACTGATCAGTGTTGTTAAACCTCTGTCGTTACTTTCTAAACATGATTTGTGTATTTTACATGCTACACTTGCTTTTATTAACAAATTAAAGAACATTTTAAAAAGCAAAGCAACAAAAAAAGCAGAGTAAAAGTAAAAAAACCAAAGCATTTATTTGACCGTACTTGGCCAGTGCAAAACAATCCATCACATTTACAACTAGAAACTGGGCCCAGTGACCGAGGTGGACTTCGTCTTCTCAGTGGACAGATGTGGGCACCTCTTCCTAATCACATAGGACAGTCATAGATGTGTATAGCACGGTCGTCGCCAGCAGAGATGATCTTTGAACCGGTGCTGTTGTACTTCACACACCACACCTGAGGAGAAACGTTTACAGCTGTAACACATTTATGTCTGATGAGCGAAGCTAAAAAGCAAAGAAATGACTTAAAAATGCTCTCAAACAAAGAACGAAGCAGAGCTGCAAAGAGTCTCTGAAGATTTCCGGGCTTTTGCATGCCCATAATGACGATATGTACAAACATGGCGACTCAGCTGCTTTGACTCGTCTCCAAGGAGCTGCGATACTCAGAGGTTTTATGGGAGAATAGATCAAATCTCCCCACAGGCGTCTGCAACCAGAGATCTAATGACCACTGGGCTTATTGCTTTTGCCTGGGCTGAAACATCAGACAGAGGTTATGTGAGGAGACTGCTCTTTGACAGCAGCCATATTGATTCCCCTTATTATGTTGGCAAAGGAGCAGATTTTATTTTTCTTCTTTGTCTGGATTTTTTTTTAAACAAACCAGATAAAAACAAAGAGTTGGGCTTTATCACCTGGTCTTGATGGTCAAAGAAAGTGTTGATACAAGCTCTGGAGCCGGCGTCCCAAACCTTCACACTCTTGTCGGATGAGCTTAGGGAGACAGAGGGAGAACATTTTATACGTTTTACCGTTTATCTTGGCCTCCTCGGTTTATCTTGGCTCTGTGAAATGGAAAACGTTCAAAGAAAAACAGCTTCAGCTGACAACTGTTTTACACAATGGGAGGCTTGGGAAAGTAGATGGAGGAAAACAGCTTTTGCAAACTCCTAAAACACTTCGGGCGAAAGCTGACTCGTTGGTCTAACTGGTCATTATGTCCTAATATAAAGCGAAGCCAGGAAGAATCTGTTTCCAGTCAGTTTACAAGAACATTATTTATTTTGCTGGCGTGTTGCAGAAGTGTTGTATTAAGCCTAACATAAAGAAATGAAGGTTTTGTTTTACCTTGAGACAAAGTGGGTGTCATCTGGGGAAAAGGCGACGTTAAGAACCCAGGATCCGTGTCCACTCAGCGTGCCGGCCAAGTTGGCATGTTGCCTGCAGAATGATGACATGATTTGTACCTCTGCATAACAGCTCAAATACTAGCACTGAAATTCAACAGAGTATCCGGTTTATTAACTCATCTGGAGATAAGAATAAGGAACTCACACGTCATATATTTTGATGTAGCCATCGTCAGAGGCTGTGACCAGCAGCTGAGAGTCTGGGGAAAAGGTGAGGGATCTGATGGGCATGGCGTGACCTGCGGGGACAACAAACACAGCACTCAGCTCACAGCTTTTCCCTCATTCTAATTCTACAAGTCAGTTTGTGTACAACATAAATAAAATGTCTATGTTTACGTGGATAAGTAATATTTTGCCACATATTGCAATAAAGATGAAAATGAGGGTGTGCCTCACTTTTGGATATAAGTTGAATTAGTTTTTATCTCAATGGGACTTTCCTGGTTAAATAAAGGAATAAATTAGCTAACCAGCATTAACTTCATTGGCCTACAGTAGTATTAGGACTGATTACTTAACATCACATAACATCAGGTTTGCCATTATTAATCATTCCTTATTAGAACATCTATTAAGTTTATAAATCTGAAGCAGCTTATCAGCAGCTACCTTTTCTCTTTCCAGACATTTATAATATATAATATGCATTTCTGGAGACATTGCTTGCCAGCAGCATTCTGATGCTGAGAAACCGCACTTCACATTTTTTACTTCTGAGATGCTGCATGATAGCATAACTCAGCTGCAAAACGTAAACATAACTTATCGTTAAAGTAAAGCATAACTTTACGTAGTTAAGTGGATTTAAACGCACCGATCGTTTTGAATGTGCAATGTTGCTGTTACTGACACATTATTGGAGGAAGATAAGCAAAAAAAGACAGAGTGAAGGAAGAGACAGGGGTTATAATCTGACTGGAGAGAGTTCAGTGTACAGGTAGGATGTTTTTATTCACAGTGCATGACGTGATGCTTCGGCTATACTGAAACGGCACTATGCAACTTCCTGACCTTAAAACACGGTGCCGTCACTGCCCAGCAGCATCCCGAACTCAGAAACTACACATCACAGCTTTCTTTTCCCCAGAATGCTACATCGATTTACAGCGGCATTTCATTTTACAGCACTGCGTCACTTCAGCAACACACTGGCTGTTTTAAATGTGTGGTTGATCATTAAAGAAAAAGAAAGGAGGGATTTATGGAGGAAGAGAGGAAGCGTACGTGACACTGGGACAGATCAAGAGAGGAGTCAAAATTGAACTTTTATTAGAGCTTGGAGTACAGGTAGGATGCAAGGTGGATACTGAATTACCCGTACTCAGGGGAATGCATTGCTGTTCAGTACATATAAGTGTTGCTGACATCATGTGCAGATACTGTGTACAGCTCAGTTTAACAAGCTTTGATTTCAGTCAATAATTTAAATGAATTTTTAAATATCCAGATGTGGTCAGACTAAAAAAAACAAAAAACAAAATCACATAAATGAACTGAACCCTGGTTATGTCTGACTCCTGCACTTTGATAGTCACTTAGCAAACGCTTTTGCAGTAATGAGAAAAAGAAAAATGGCTACTTGTTAACCACCATTCTTCCTAAAAACCACATGAAGCTTCCAGTTCATCATGCTGAGTTTTACAAATAACTGTTTAGGATCACACTCACATGGAAAAATCTGACTGCCTTGTAGGGTAGCCACTTATCAACTCACCTTCCAGTGTGTGGAGTAGCTTCCCGGTGGCAATGTCAAAGATGTTGATGATTCCATCGATGGCTCCGCTGGCCAGATACTTCCCATCCGGGCTCTAACAGAAACAATGAAGATAAAATGGTTATTTACAGCTGATGAAAAAGACACTGTATGAGTCATTTCTAAAGTGTTTATGCATAAAATGGGCAGGTTAACAATTAAAATAACAAAACGCTTTCTTACATAAGCTATACTCAGAATGAATTTTCCACGAGTATCCAGAGAATATTCCTTCTTGCCACTTTCCACACCAAAAATGTTGACTTTGCCATGGTGGCTTCCTGTGGCGATATATTTAGAGTCTGGAGAGAATGCAACTGTCCACGCATCAACTGGAGAGTAGAGCAAAAGGATCGAACACATGAAGCACGATTACTTTTTTCAAAATCCCGAATGCAAAGTTCAGGCAAAGTTCAGATATCTCTAATTTTAATGACCATGAACAGCAAAATAAGTGTAAATCATTGTTCATTAAATTCTATTTGAACAAGAGTGTTAAAGCAAAAAGAAATATTGTATAGTAAAATATTGTAGTCCATCCATCAAACACCTGTTTATGGTCATAAGACAACTAAAATGTGAAGAAAATAAATTAAACTTTTTCTAACAACAAATTAGCCTTACCTGGTCCGGCATCCATGGACTTGATCTGTTTTCCAGACTCCAGGTCCCAGAGACGAATGTGTGCATCAAGGGAACTGGAAGCAGCAATGGCTCCGCTATGACTGATGTCCACAGACACCACACCCAGCTGGTGGCCCTCCAGAGTCCACTGCAGCTCCAGCTTCTCATCTGACCTGCACAGAGCACACGACAAGGAGATTGTTGGGTTATGTTGAGTCAAATAAACTCAACTCTTAAAAGAGAAGCTGAGAAAATCCTCGTTTATCAAAATACAAATAATTCTGGAAAAAGAAAAAACAAAACTTCTAATCAGGCACGTCACCAAAGGTGCTTTCAGACGGCAACATGAACATCATGAACATTTAGACAGATTATAATCTAAAGGGTGCAAATGTTTTACAAAGTCATCGCTTGATATATTTAACCAAGAGCCACACCTGTGCACTCAAAAACATGGAGAACATTTTCAGGAACTCTTACAGAGGACACTGCAAAAAACTCACTGGCGTAGTTTGCAAGGTTTTAAAAGACGCTGTCAAGATAAAAACATTCAAATAAAAAAAACCTAATCTGTGTTTTAAGCTGTGCAGCTGGAAAGGTGGAATGGTTGCAACATTAAAAACGAAGGCATTTCTGAGTTGGTATGGGACTACAAGTCATTGTGAATACCTAGGTGCCCCTAAACTTTTGCTTTAAAACTTAACATTATATATTACTTGTTAATGTCATATATTCTGGAACTGATTCCTGAACCTAATTTAATGTTGGAAAAAAATCAGCACAGCAAAAAAGCTGCAGTTAAAAAGAAAGACATACCATTTCCAGACTTTAACCATATCATCTAATGATCCAGTGATGATGGTCTCAGAGCCATCAGCCTCACTTCTGCCCCACGCTGCAGTCCAGATGGAATCATCATGTGCTGAGAGGAAACAAGTTACCAACATATACTGTGTTTCTATGTACACCGTCTGTACAACAGTGGCAATATGCGTTATGTGGGAGCAAAATACATGAATTGGGCTTTAGAGTCAAATCCCAGTAAAAGAAATATTAAAAATAAGTTAAGGTATTATTTATTATTTTCTACAATTACTCATCTCAAAGTGGAAACCTATTTAAAAACACATAAGTTAAAGTAAATTAGAAAATATTGTGTGGTGTTACATACTCACCATGTTCTTGCTTAAAGAGAATGCTGTACTGAAATCAAAACACAGTTTTAAGGTAAGTGTTTGGTTTGTTTGTTAGGGTTAGGGGTGTTAACACATCCAAGGTTTGTGAAATTATTGCTTACTTGCGTACTCATTGTTTTGGTCCTGGAAGCAGGAGAGTTTATTCACTCCAAACTGAAATAAACATATAACTAAATTAGCTGCAGGATATAAGTTTTTCTGCATGGATGTCAGAATTTATCAACTGTTTTATTCACACAATGAACTTGGACAGTAGAAAAAAAATTATAAACGTGAATTGAGAGATAAACCAAAGCTAACTCCTGCTAGCATTAGTAGTTTAGCATAGCAATAAAGTGATGTTTGCATTCCCTGGTGCGGAAATGTTATCCAATATTATAAAAAAAACACTAATATACACTGTAATATTCATTAATGTTCTTAGACGTACCTTGAAAATCCCTAATGCACCGATAAAGTAAGATTGAGACGCTCAGAAATTACATGTGTAACGCCATGACAACATTTGACGTAACTTCCGCCTGTCTTCTTCTTCGATTGTTTTAATGGTTGTTCGGGAACCAAATAATTATACTATCACCACCCAGGTTTACAAAAATTAAACTTTCATTTGATCTAAACCTTTTGAAAAAGGATTATATATTATTGACCAAGACTTTTGAGACAAATTTAAGTAAACGCAAGTTGTGCATCATAATAATATAAATAACCAGCATAAACCGAGTAACATAACCTATAACATAAGTTATAATAATACTAATACTAATAATAATTTTATTATTATTATTATTATTATTATAAGTAGTAGTAGTAGTAGTAGTAGTAGTAGTATTTGTATTATTATATTATATAAATAAACACTAAAAGAAAACACATTTATGTATTGAATAAAAATCTGATTTAGATTTTTTTATCTGAAAAAAGGGGAGTGTTGCTAACCACCACACTACCTTTTAGCCCTTTTATCATACTATAGTACTATACTACTATTAGTATACTATATTATTACTATTCCAGTATACACACTATTGACTTACATTTACTGAATTATTAAATCCATACTATACCTACACATCTGCTGCTACTATATTTTTTTATTTAAAGACAGAAGTTTTGGCATCTGAAATGCTAAATGGCCAAGAACTAATAAAATTCATAAACAAAAAAATAGTACATCAATTTGACAGATGCTGCAGCAGCACCAACTGGAGCCCCACACTGTTAAAACACCTGTCAAAATGAGAATGCCATTAAAATTGAATAACTGTATTCACAGCAGACAGATCCTTCAGACACACTTACACATCTCTTCTCTTCAGCAGTCAGGTGTTGAGAAAGTTTTTCCAGAGTAGGGATGAACAGAGAGAAATATAGCTGACTGTATAGATTTCTTACTATAAACCCAAAATCAACTGAAATCTTAATAGAAATGGTTCAAAACTGACCAACTTGTTACCACCTTCTTTGATGGGCTTGCTGGGATAACCTCTAGCTTCCCCATGACACTAATTTGGATTAAGCAGTTTAAAAATGACAAACTATATTTTCCCATTAACTCATATAAAGACAATTTTGTTTTAAAAAAGTTAAAAAAATTTAAGTTAAGCAGAGAAAATCTTCCAGCATTTGGGTGCATCTGATCAGCAATGGCAGACTTCTAATACACAATACTGAAAGTACAAGATGTATATTATAATATACAGTGTACCTCAATAACAAAGTTGTTCAGCTACATTTAAGTTAAACTATTCAGATGCAGATGACAAACAGTTTATTACAGACCTCATTAGAGCATGTTAAACAGGTTACAATGTTCTCTGTACACCAGTCATTACTTTATAAACAACAGCAATAAAACACAATAAAAACTATTTGCAACAGTATGGGATCCATACATGTCATTAATTAACAAAAACTAATGGTGTTGTAGAAATATGATCAAATATCACTCGTGTAATAATATTTATATATAATAAACAAAGAAAGATTTAAATAATAAAGGCAGCAAAACCTTTTATCAAAGTTTCTACATGAACATGGTCATCGGCTCTCAAACATCAATCTGCTGCATGATCTCAGATTCAGAGTAACATAACGTGGGCAGCTTGTTATTTTGGCTCAGACGGACACATTAAGTACACACGCATGCAAATCGGTCTATATGTACTGACCGAGCTCTTACTGAGAGCAAACGAGTCAGAAAGTCTGTCTGATCAGGCAGCAACAAACTCAGAGCAGCTTTTTTCCTTCCTTGACTCACTCACATTGATAGATGTAACATGATGGGTAATAAACCTGTGGTTGCAGCACGCAGACAGGATGATAAAGCAATCTGCTGTCATTACAGGAACAATAAAACATAGATACAAATCACAATACAAATCACTTTGTAGACAGATAAATGTATTATTACTCAGATACGGGGAGGTAACTGACTTTGAGCCCTGTTGGACTCTAACATAGAAAATCACTGTGAAAGTTCAGCTCATTGTGTCATTGTCATTCTGCATCTTTGCCTTAATATGTGCCTTATGTGATTCTGATGTGAGACACTGCAAATGGTTATAAAGAAGACTAATCCCATAACTTTTTAAGTCAAGACGTCTGTTTCTTTGAGGTTTGCCTCTGCTCTAAATCCCTCCTGCAGAAACAAACTTTGATCCATCAATCATCTTTAAAGTGTGAAATTTGCACGGCTGGTTTGAGGCTTTTTAAGCATTCATACAAAGAGATCATTTCTGAATTTTGTCTTCAGCTGCAGCTGTCTTATCACAACCCTGATAATTAAACAATGCAAATGTTATTCCACATATCCACCGGGTTGGGAATCTTGCACGACTCTTTTCTAGTGATGTTAACATTAAAGGTCACTGTGGTGTAAATAAGCAAACGGAGTCAATGTTGCATGAAATGGTATGAATCATCCTCATGCAGGAATAATGCAGGGGATTTTTAACTGTTAGCCAGTCCTGTGCATTGATTCAGGGGCTCTGCTTTAACTTCCAAATGTTGGTTTCCTTCCTGAAAGTCTTTAGAAAAAGTATTAGATATAAAACTTATTATTAACTTGTGATTCAGTTTGCTGACATATGCTGACATTTTCCTTATAATTCAGTACCTGATTTGTCACCAGTGATGCCAAAATGCTCCAGATGCAACAGAACAAGCCCAAACGATGAGCCTAACACCACAACGTTTCAAAGCTTAATGCCGCAATTTTCTGGACTGTACAAATTCCCTTTCTCTTAAAAAAAACCCTTTCCATCCTAATTAATATGAAATATTATTCTATTCTAATATTATTCAGTTTACCTTCATCAGCTTGAAAGAACTGCATGAAGGTTTCATGAACAGTTTGATCAAATTTATGCAAATAAAGGCTAACAAGCTGCCACAATGAGAGTGCAGAGCAGCACAATGCATAATAAACACATTATATACACTCAGAGCCTCAAGGGGATGAAAGGGAAAGCATGCCAGTGAACTCAAACTGGTATAATAAAGTATGTCTTTGATCATTGTTAGTAGTTCATGCTTGGTTTTAGGCTAGTTTTACTGTAAAATATGTCAATTTGCAAGAAACTTAAAAAAGAAAATTAAAATGAGTTCAAGTAATTAATAACATTTTCCAGACCTGGTCATTCCTTTTAGTGCTTCCTAATGTAAAACAAAAAGTCCCTGTCAAAAGATGTCAACGATGAGCCGCCAGCTTCACACAGAGACATTGCCAACACTAAAAATACACTTTAAAAGATTGAATTTAGTCTTTCTCATCTCCAGGGAGAGCAGTCATGTCAGTCTGGCTCTGCTGTATTAGCAGGACAGAGCTTTCAGGGAGGAGGGACCTCTTCTGTCTCCCATTAGAGACAGCAGCTAAAAAGGAGCTGGAAGCAAGATTGCAGCCAGTGCATGCAGAGACATACAGACCGAGACGCAGCAGAGTGTCTGTGAGTGTGTGAGACCGATCGTCTCTGTGAATAAAGCACAATAATAACAGAACACTCACTTGGACACGCGGGTGTAACGTGTGATCTCAGAGCAGAGGAGGCAGGATCACAGTGAAAGAGAAAGGTGATAAGAGTCAGAGAGACATCAGAGCGTGGAGCAGGTTCCTTCTGCAGCACTCAGCCTCATCAGACATGCCCAACTTTGCTGGCAACTGGAAGATGAAGAGGAGCGAAAATTTTGATGAACTTCTCAAAGCTCTTGGTAAGTTCTCTTTTTATCATCATGTGCAATTAAGAAAAATGTTTTTTTTTTAATCTTGTGGTTTGGAAATAACATAGACTGATCCTCCACAACACTATGAGCTCCCTGGGAACCGGAGGGAAAGATGCTGCTGAGGGGAAATCCTTGGTTTTACAGGAGATAAGGAACAACTGATGCAAAATTCCAGCCTAAACAGACGTGGTATTGTTACAGGAGGGTAGGGGGGGGGCACATTATTCATGTTAGCATTTAAGTAGGGCATGCATTAATGCCAGGGGAGGTCTGTGGAGCCCAGTGTTGTTCTCATGTCTCATGCCTATTTTTCACAGCCTTTGTCAGCCTTCTAAGTCTTCACAGATGATTGTAATGGTTTAGATTTAGACCAGTTTAACTGGGTCACTCAATTGTGTTGCAACATTTCGTCACACCGGGACTGCTGAAGCAAACAGAGACACTGCAACAGACCGGGTGTCTTTAGCATAATGCCGAAACCTGCAGAAAGTGGTCCGACTGTGAAGCTTTCTAGGAGCTGTTGACACCAAAACAGATTACAATCCGAACTTTTTGGATGGGAATAGTTCCAGTTTGACAAAAAAGTGTAGATGAATTCAGATTTTTATTTGACCAGTGAAGCATGAATATTTTGTGAATGATGAATGTGGTGTTCCACAGAAATTTCACGACCATCAGAGTGGAAAAAAAAGATCCTCACAAGACAACAGTTCCTCTGATCTGACTTCTTCTTCCAGCATCACTTCCAGCAGATTAAACACATCTGTCTGAGCAGATCCCCGTTAAAGCTTACATAAGGACCC
Source organism: Pseudomugil gertrudae (assembly GCA_037177535.1). Classification (NCBI taxonomy): domain Eukaryota; kingdom Metazoa; phylum Chordata; class Actinopteri; order Atheriniformes; family Pseudomugilidae; genus Pseudomugil; species Pseudomugil gertrudae. Next base: position 10,834,230 of record JBAMHV010000010.1, read on the forward strand.
TGACAAAGACAGAGCCATGATGGGCAAATATAGCAGATTCCAGGTCTGCAGAGCCGCCACTTTCCATCAACATCTTTTTAATTATCCGTTGACTCAAAGATTCCCTTACAGGGGGAAGAGGCTGCTGCATCTATGAGCAGAGGTCTGTGCTAAGGCAGCAGAGCTGTTCAGACTGATATGATTCCCAGTTTCCTAACTGAGTGCACCAGTGGCAGCACTCTTCAGGGACAATTTCACTGCTAAGCCTAAATATTTGGTTTTCCAACGCTTGCCTGAGTGGCCAGAAAAATAAATCTGAAGAACTTTTTGTTCACAAAATGTTCTGAAAGTCACTTTTAGACCCTTAATCTGTGATGTTTCACTCTCATCTCTCCTGACCAGACTGGTCCTCTGCTTTTAGACCATCCGTTCCTTCATAGATGCTTCAGAATCATTAGTTTATCATGAGAAGATTATTTTAATGGACATTAGTCCGTTTGGCTATAAGATGCACGTGCACATTCAATGCTGTGAAAATCCCTCAGATCATAGGGACCAGTGAGCTGTCCCATTCATATGTTTCAAATCTTGGGTGTTAACCAATAAAGACCAGAATGATAAGATGATATCTCTAAACTCAGCAGGGCTGATTTTTTTTTAAAGAAACTTGGAACATTAATAATCTAATATTGTTTGACTCTGTTGGTTTTCTATAAACTCACCTGTTTAACCTGTTGGTAGGTTCAGAACTTGGGCAGGACATGAGGCCGGATGGTGCTGCAGTATCTGCACCCAGGTTGCGTACTTCAGAAGACTGCTTCTCTCACCATCATACAAAAAGGAAAAGCTGATGTCCAACTGCCCTGGCATCCAAACGTTTCGGACGTGGCTGAATAATCACTGACCTCAGTAGCAAGAAAGTCCACAGATTTCTTCCAGTTTGACAAATAGTTGAGGTTTCTGTCAGAGCCACAGAGCATTTATTGTGTTATTTCCCTGAAATAAACACACTTCTGTCATTCTTGTTTAAAGCTTTTGCAGCAGCTTCAACACACACAAACCAATGCAAAGAGACATGCAGCCAGTGAGTCTTTCTGTCTGTGTGGTTATGTGTGAGCTGATTGAGGGTGGCATGAGGGCCTGGAGGGGTCGAAATCTGGGTGGGTGGGTTTGGGGAGGGGGGTTGCTGTGGATGCACTTTTAGGCAAACATTAGCATTAAGAGAACAAATGACAGCAACATCATCTCTCTCTTTTCTGTGTTGTGTGGATTTGTGTCTCTCTCTGGTCATTTTAGATATTAATTTGGTTCGATTAGAAAAAACAGGAAAAAACCTGAGTCATGTCCCAAACATGAGAAATATTTCTTCTTCTTTCTTCCGTATCTGTCATTTGTGTCTACAGATGGTATGAAGCAACCTCTGACTGAAGAGACAAGCAAAACAAAGACTCCCCCAAACATAACGCTAAACAAAGTGTGTGAAACGTGTGTGTGTTCAGGTGTGAACGCCATGCTGAGGAAGGTGGCCGTGGCAGCAGCCTCCAACCCTCAAGTGGAGATCCGTCAGGACGGGGAGCAGTTCTACATCAAAACGTCCACCAGTGTGCGCACCACTGAGATCAACTTCCACATTGGGGAAGAGTTTGACGAAGAGACGGTGGACGGACGAAAGTGCAAGGTAGAGACGCAGGAAGCGCTCATGCAGAACAGCTGTTTGCATGTCTGGAGCTCACATGAATGAGCTGGGACTTGATGAGGTTTTTAAAAGCTAAACATGTTTTGTGTTAAATAACGGGAAACATGGGGGAGTGGGGGCAACACAAAGTGTTTGGCGTTACAAAATTCAGAGTTTAAAAGAGTCTTTGAAGACTCTTAAGGGGAGATTGTCCTCCTCTGCTGTTGGTGATTATGGCCTCCGCTATGAAAAGCATGCTTTACCTGCATTTATCTGTCTGTTAGCAACTTTACTCAAAAACTACAGGCAGAATAAATCTTAACTTAGATTGTGTAAAAGTTTTTTGGGAGTGATCTTTGTGTACAGAGGAGTGTTTAAAGGATGAGCAGCTTGGTGGAGGTGTGCTCTCTGAGTGCTTTCTAGTTTAGGTTTGACAGAAAATATTGGAAACTGATGTCTCAAATAAAATAATGCTGATGTAATTAGTGAGATTTCACTTGTAATATGGTAAATTAAGGCTTCTCATAACACAGACTTGAATGGTATGATGTGGTAATTTTACATGTTTTTTTTAAAAATGATTATTATCTTTGCAGTCCTCTTTAATGGATTTCACAGCCTTTAACAGTGACATGTAGAAAGATTGACTTTTATTAACATTCTGGTTCATGTTTTTTCACTGCACTATTTTCTGGTTTGAACAGCTGATGCAAAAAACATCAACCTGCACAATATAAGTTGGGATGTATGATTGGAATGAAAAAAAAAAACAAGAAAATGGAAAATATGCAACAACTTTCATCTTCCTGAGAGCTGCATCCTTACAGGGGAGCACAGTGCTGGCATCATGAGGGGTGGGATGTGACTGGCAGGATTTAAAAAATGAGACAGATTTTTTTTAAAGGGTCACAGATGGAAATAAATCCAGAGACACTGTTGAGAAAAATCTGCTTTATTCATCTGGGGAGGGACAATGTTTAACCTTAAGTAATACAGTGAAACTATGCAACCACTACATAAATACTGTAAAAAAAAACTAGTAAAAGACCTTATTCCAGCTGAGAGTTGGGGATGTCATATAAGCGGCTGTTAACAAGCAGAAAGCATCCATATTGAAAGAGATGAAGGAGTTTTGTCTTGAGAATTGGGAAAAAAATCCCAACAGTTCAATGTGTCAGCTTTTAGAGGCACAGAGAGCTTTCGGTGTACCTCTTCTGAGATGGGACTCTAAATGTAAAGCATACTCATGCACTATCTAGGTTTTGCTCTTTTCCTTTCTTATTCTTGTATTTTACATTTACATATAAGGGTAAAATCAGTGGTATGTTGTTCTGATGAGACAACCCAAACCCACTGGCATCCATTTTACCTCCAAGCAACCAATTAAAAACACAAAAGAGGTTTGAATGACTGTTGCAAGCTGGATTTTTGATAATTATGTATCTTCATTGTGAGTCTTTTGCACTGGTTTGTATCTTGGTAATGATTTTATCTACTTTTCACTAAGAAATGGTGATAGCATCCTGGAGCAGAGGCTCCCCCCATCCTCTTTTCCTCTCTTTACTCGACCCCCTTCAGCACCCTGGACCTGTTCCCAGTAGACCGCTCAGTAATCCTTTCACAAACTAACCCACAGCTAAGTGAACATTTCACCCCAGTGAATAGCACACATTAGTCTTCTCCTGTTTCACTCTTGTCATCCTCATTTAACTTCCCTCCATGTTTAGTGTCCAGCTCCTTTCCAACACCAAACAGTCTCACTGCTGCATGTCTGCAGAGTTAACTGCACGTGGTTTATGTTACAATCATTAGTCAGAATGACTTCTTTAATGGGATTATGGGAACACAAGAACACTCATAATCTTCTATGCCATAGATGGATAATCATACACTTTGTGGTTAAAATGGGGGTATAATTAGTTTGAGGTGTCCTTACAAAAGTCCATGAGAGTTAAACACAAGATCTGTTTGTATGCAAGATCAGTCTATGTATGAAAACATGTTTCTACTGGACTGACATGATAAACGAGTAGTGGTAGTTGTTATTTTCCTTTTATGTAACAAGTGACATAAGTGCATGTGTGAAGACTGCATCTTATCTGCTTAAGAAGAGACTTGTAGTATAAATATTTTCATAATTTATTCAATGCAATCAATGCTTTAACCTACAAATGTCATTTAGAGTGATCTTATTAATCTGTGAATTCAACGTCCTCGGCTCAGTTTCTGCTTCTGTTCCCGCGGGGTTGATAAAAATTAATATCGCCTTGAAGTCTCACCAATTGGCATCGTCTTCAAGTCTGAATGGGAGGATTAAGGGCAGCTTTAGTTGGATGAGAGTTTCTCTCTGAACCTCTTCAGTCCTGAAAGGGATGGAGACTGGAGAGGAGGGGAGGTGCTCATCCTACACAGAACAGGCTCCTACACAGCTACACACAATGAGTTATATTTGGGGAGAGACATGAAGGAATCTTCATTTTTAGATCTATTTGTTTGTCTTGTCCTAAATTTCCCTCAAAGACCAGCTAATTCATGTCTGATACTTACATTTAAAGGTCTAGCATGGAAGAATAGTTTACAAACTGATATAATAAATCTGCTTTGTTCCCTGTAAACGGGTTTCATAGAAACATTTGATATGATCTCAACACTAAAACCTTTATGTAATCTGTATAACAAATATGGAGGCTTTATGATTAAATTACCTGGATGAGACAGATTCATAACAGGGTCAACAATGCGTTGACTATTTCTAGTTATAAAAGATAACGTCCACCAGTGTCGAGATCCACCTGCATGTAATACTGCTTATAGGAGCAGGGTTTGATCCTGACCATCTGCAGAGATGGGCTGCAGAGTAACACGATAGCATGTGCAGATGTTAGCACAGGTGCACATTATGCCGTGGGGAAGTTGTATCTGTAATATATTCTGCCACCTGTATGTGCAGCATGATGTGCTTCAGCACATGAAAACTACATGACCGTAGACAAAAATGTCTCCTCGTAACTTTTCTATAAATTTGGGTTTAGGGTTTACATTAATTATATTTTAGAGGATCTTATAGTCCTATAAATGTGAAATTTCCAAACCCCTTGTTAGACTTATGAGTTGATTTGTTTTCATTTCATATAAAAGCCAATAAACAAACTGTATATGAAGAAGAGGAGAAAGTGGACATGATATAAGTACATGATGGATGTTTCTTACTAATTCATTTATGTGTATCAGTAGAAATGTGTATCTAAACAGAGCAAAGTGTGAGGGGACAGCAATGAAGAAAGGAGGTTTCTCACAGCTTGATTGATTCATCTAAGATGGAGGGATACATGGGTTGCTATGGCGCCCAGCTCAGAGAACAATGTTGTGATGGAGGGCAGAGTGGCTGACTTTTATTTTGTCACAGTGATCTTTACTCCCAGCATGAGCGCTGTCTGAGCCCAGTCTGCTTAAACTGGGTCAGCTTTTACAGGACAAAACTACCTCATAGTCAGGGTAGTCCCTCAGTCTCACCCTGTGCAACCAGACAGGTGACCAATATGTCTTGTTAATGATTGAAGCTGTAGAAATCAGGTCCATGTTAGGTTTTCTTTTACTTTCTCAATATGTTATTCCATTCCTGTTCAGTAAAAAGTCGGCTAAGACTCTTTGTGTCGGGAATTTTCAGCTGCAGGGAGAAGTAAATGGTAAATGGACTTGTACTTATGTAGTACACCAAACATGTTGACCACACAAAGTGCTTTACACTACACAGTGCATTCACACACACACACACTCACATCTTGATAAGCACATCAGAGATCAGGGAGCAACTTGGGGTTCCGCATCTTGCCCAAAGACACTTTCTTCTGAGCTACAGCCCATCATGACACCATGATGCCTCATGGCCTAAAATCTGAGCTGCATTAAGGAGATGGGGCTGTTGTGGCACTAAAGTTTGGGAAAGAACATATCTGAGTTGAATGTATCAGAACTGATTTATGGGGAGGCCAAACTGCTGTTTAAGTAAGGTAAAGGACAGAATTATGCACCATCCTTCTGGTTGGTGTCATGCAGTCATGCATGTGTGTCTGACTCAGGCGTGCTGAAACACATTAAAAACCTGCAGGACTGCAGCCCCTTGTAGGACCAAAAGAATAACACAGTTACCATCATACAATCACCCAGGACAAGGCTGTCTCGCTCCACACACTGCCTCCACTGGAACAACTATTGTCTCTATATCTTTAGCTTAAAGTTAACAAAATTCCAAGCATGTGTTGTGCTAAACACAAGTTCCTCTCCAGATATATGCATATTTGCAAGCATAAGGTGAGTTTAAGCCTCACCCATTTAGAGGCAGCTCATAGTGTGATGATGAAACCATGGCAGGTTCTCAGGGAAAACTCCAGAGAACAAGGCGTCTGAGGTTAAAACCATAATCATATAAGAAATTTAGGATTCAAATCCCACCTTGACTGGTCTCTTTAGCTTATACCTTAAGAATCAACTGCAAAGTCTCTCATTTGTCTTTAAATACTTTTCTAAGTCTTGTCATGTAGGTGGTAAAGTAACGGTAAAGTAGCATACACCATTACACAACCAAGAGAAGTTACTATTGTAATAAAATTATTAAGATGCTGTGTAAGGTGAAGGGACGAGCTTCTGATGTCAGCTCATAACCTTTTAGCCTGTAATGTGAGAATATGTGTCTATAAATTTAAATAAAGCTGGGAGAGAGGGCAAAAATGAGGATATCATCAGAATACGTACCAACTCAAACCTATATGAAACCTAGTCATTAGTTAAAAGTAAATAAAACTAAATAACCACATTTTTCCATTCCTGGATGGCACGAGCATATTCCACAATTCCATTTGCCGGATGCATTCGGCTGTGAGAAAGGAAGCATGACACATGCTCTTCACACATGGATGTTTGGGATGTGTTGGAGTAGTCTCCCACCAGAACGCCAGATCCTGGGGAAAGCTATAGAACTGGGTGGAAATAAACATTGCAAAAGTTAAATGACAGCACAGTGATCGCTGCAAAAGCTGAAAGCGATCCAACAAAATATAAGTCTGCAACATTTTCTGTTTTGTTGTGGGGGGGAGGTATGGCAGTGTGTTTGAGTGTTTTACAGGCTTTAAGAGACTTTTGGGTTAATTTCAGAACATCAGGTTCTTTAATCTGTCGTTACAAGTAAATTGTGGTGCAGGTGATTTTTTTTTATGTGGTAAAAAAAGCAGAGCTTCATCACCAAAAACTGCAACACATTTTGCACACACACATTGCTGCATAGCAGAAACAATAAGCATCTTCTAAGTAGAGGGTTAAACGTTCAGCATCAGATTTAAACAAGAGACTCAATGCCTCCCAGTGTCGGGGCGGCTGCTCCAACCACACAAACATCCTGTTATACTCCTCCGTTTCTCATCCAGTTCGGTTGATATCATATAGTTTTACTCTCAAACGTTCAAACATTATTATTCTGCTGAAAAATCTCCAAGCAACAGAACGCACTGATATTTATGCTGCTGGAGAAGAAAATGTGCCATGCTGTGTCCTGCATGCTGTACATTAAGCTCACTCAAATGAATGAACATATGTATTCTCTCTAAACCCCTTTAAAAAATAGATTTCAGTCAACAGATCAGATGCATATTTATTATCTCCATCATGTATTTTCCCTTTTGAAGAGTCCGGTCAGGGAGAGCAGACGAGATTTATTTCACATCCCTGCAGACAGCACGGCTCCTCCTGTCTGAGCCCTCTGGGTGCTGGTCAGGGCGAGACAGCGCTTCATGAAGTGAAGTCTCGACTAACTATAATAACACAATATTTATTTTTCTGGGGGGGGGGGTGGGGGGGGGTGGGGGGGGGGTGTTACTTTAACAGTAAAACTAGTTTTAATGAAAATAAATATGTTAAGTAGTTTCCAGTTTGGATTCTTTTTATTGTGAAGATTTTAAGGGTATTTAGTTGCATCTGAAGGAGAAAAGTTACATCCAGTATGTTACATTTTAAATACCAGTGATGGGTAGCAACATTTTGCTGTTCATACCAGAAAAACCAGCTTCTTACTGATCTTTAGCTGTTTATTTTCATTATCTGGTGCAAGTTTTAAGTCTTTACTCTTTCAGAACAAGCTAAATTCAGGGTTTTCTCCTCTGGATGACACTTTTATTGTTTCGAAAGAGCTGAAAAGTTGCTTTTTGTAGGGATTCAGGAACTTTCCCCAAATTCACAGAAAGGTGGAGATGTTAAAATGTACATACAAACTAAATGTGATGATCTGTAAATCTCATAAACTATACTTTATTTACAGCAAAACATAGAAGACAAGTCACATGTTAAAAATAAGGTATTTTACTAACCGATATTAAATCCGGTGGCAGCAAAACACCTCAAACATGGATATAGTCTGTTTAAGTTCACCGTAGTTCATCTGCTGCTGCATTATTTAAATAAAACCATTTAAAGATTTAATTTAAATGGGAAAAATAATCATTTTTAAGTCAGTTAAACAAGTGACATGATGAATGGTGAAATTCATTTTGTGCATCAGGTTTTTTACACTTTCTTTCCTGTTCTGTGTTTTTTTGTTGATGGTTTATTTCTTTGGTCAGCACATATGTTTCCATGAGTAAGATCAGTACTGCAACTGTTTTATTTATTCAGCCAGACTAAACTTTCATTGACTAATACAGTTTTAATAAAGCAAAAGATTAGAAAAAAACACTCAGCTAGTGTTTTCTTAACTCATGTGGATATAATACGTTGACTGGAGCTGAACCTGCAATAAGCAGCCCCCACTGACACTAACACATGCACATGCAGGGTGAGGGGTGGGGGCTGGAGGGGCACTGGCAAACACTCAGGTGGAGCAGGTTGGCAGAGCAGGCCAAAGTGGATTTTGGCCAAGTTCAGCTGCACCATGGTTAACAGGATTACCCGCCAATCTGCGGCTGCCAAGGAGCAAAAAGGCTGATTAACACCGGCACAAGGTTAAAAAGCATCGCTGGGTCTGTGAGGGATCAGAAAGAGTCACTTTTAGGAGGGGGAAGTGATAAAGTGTTTGTCTTCAGTGCCTGAGGTGATGAAAAAAGGGACAGCAGGCAGTCAGAGGCAGAGAGGAAGTCATGATGATGTGTAAGAAGGAAAAAGTGGAAATCAGACAAACAGGATTTTAGTTTGTGTGCATGCTGCAAAATATCCTCTGAACACATTAGTGTCAATGTCCAGATAATTCAGGTGGGTAAAACACTTAGATTAACCCTACTGGTTGCTATAGAGACAGACTTTTGAATGTGCATAAGCATGTGAATGGCACAGACATAAAAAGTCTTAAAAAGGCATTGATACACCATCACCTAGAAAAGGTCTTGGTGAGGTCTTCTTTGTAGAAGTTTGTGATGAACAGATTAACATGAGATGTATTTTTTACAAATGTTTTGTTTTGTTTTGCTTGTGGTAGACAGTGTGCCAATTACCACTGAGAGATGGCTCTATAACATGCTTACAGCACCGTGTTGGGTTCATGATCAGATTTATGGGATTTCAGGTTACAAATGTATTTACTTTGATGGGCAGACAGAAAAATGGACAGCTAAGCACTTTGATCACACAAAATTGTCTCAAAAGTCACCAACAAGCTTCTCTGTTGTTTATAATTGTTTAATAACTTATTTCTTTCTCATTTCTAATCAACAGTATTTAATCTGACATGTCATGGATCTTTGAAGAAGGAAAAATAGGATTGCAGTTAGTAACTTTGCCAATAGGTGTCGCTTTTAAAAAATAAAATCATTGCTGGGATGGATGCCTGCAAGTTTAATTGTCTTAGAAGTGAAATGTAGCCCCGGTTGTCTAATCTCTTTCCAGTTTCACTCTGAAGAATCAGTGAGATTATAGTTTTCATGCAGCACAATAATCATTTCAGACTATTAAAAACTACTAGAGGATAAACAACTGGTGCTGGAAACAGACCCTGCTGAGTAGTTTTCTTCTTCATCAAAACTTTTTTATGTCTATCTGCAGGATTAAGGCATCACTACAGAGAAAGTGATAAACATTGATGTTGAATAGAGGGTGTGATAGTAAGAAGAGAAACTGAAGGCACAGAAACTTAAATGAAGGAAGAAATTAGATGCACACAAACATCTTGATGCAGTGATTCTGTCTGATGAGTGATGTGAGGTTGAGCCAAAGCTGGAGAGTAAATGTCATATTTATGTTAGGACACAGGACAAATGATCAGTATCAGATGATTGAATATGAGCTCTTTGGATGATAGAAGCATGTATGAGAATTTATATGAGAGGGAAAATTACAAGACTGAGACAAACAATGAAGCCAAAGCAAATCGACTGCAGGAGTTCTGACACAAAGAAGTGAAAGAATCAGAGTGAGGAGCGCAGCTTGGCAAAGATGATGATGACAGCTTGCAGGGTCTTTACCTTTTGATGTGGTGATTAATATTTGCCTGCAGACATGGAGGCTGACTCCGGCTTCCTCCCACAGTCCAAAGACATGCACATTGGGGATAGGCTGATTGGAGACTCTAAATTGCCCATAGGA
>JBAMHV010000010.1:10854719-10867591 GCA_037177535.1 Pseudomugil gertrudae
GACAGCTGGGATCGGCTCCAGCCCCCCCGCGACCCCGCTCTGGGAACAAGCGGTTGAAAATGGATGGATGGATGTTTAGCTTCACTTCTATAAAACCAATTCCTTACTGTTGTATCAACACTAAAGATACAGTTCAGTGTTATTCCCGTTAAGTCCAATTTATTATAAGCTAATTTATTTAAAGGAGAAAAACACCTTTTGTCTTGCTTCTGCTTTTCCAGGAGATTCACAAGTCTGAATGCATTACAGTTTTACAGGACATGCTAATGTACAGATATGACCACTATAAGCACTCCATCACATGCATCATGAGAACTCTATCCACCTAAAAATTCTGACAGCCAGCTAGTTTTTCCTGTTTCCTACCTTTACTCTAAATATTTATCCAGTTTTTTGAGTTGGACGCTGGTTCTCAGACGTTTTGGGCCCCCTTTGGCCCCTTCAGGTAAAACCATATGAGTGGAGGAATTACAGTGAGAGGCTTTTTAGACCAGGAAGCTTAGATCACTTCTTTATATGAGGTACGCTGATATTTTGATGCTCCGTTTTTTGTCAATTTTTTTTTTTCATTATTTGTCCATGTTTTGCTTGTAGTGCAAAAACTATGCGGCTGCCACTCCCAGTTTGGGAACATTGTGTTGATCATCAGATTGAGGTCAAGACAAAAGAAAAAAAAGAAGAAAAACTGAATAAAATGATTCAACTCTAAAAACTTTGCTTTGTTAAGAAAAATGCTTGCAGTGCTGCTCAGGAGCTGATTTATGCCTAAGCCAGGCTGTGCAATAATATGCTAATCATTTTGTTAAAAATTCTTTTGGGAACATATTCCAGAAACTTCCCTTGAGAAGATGTACAACACAATCCCTCAAGCCAACGCAGCTTCGGCCTGTGTCGCAGCTTCACCAGTGATTGGAGTTCCTGGCATGGACTCCAAATCATGTCTGCAGGGTGAAAATGACGAGAAAGTGGCACAACATCAAAAACAAAAAGCAAATCTGTCTTTGTCCTTCATGGCTGCCAGGGATTAAAAGGCTGTCCTTTCAACACTCGGCCTTGTGAGGACTAACACAGTAGCATGGAGATTGTTCCCATTCCTCAACACCAACTCTGCAGGATGAGCCTGTGCCAACCCTGCTTTTTGACCTGGTCTCCCATGAAAGAATGAGTTTCCTCCTGAGTGCACTACAATGCTCTGGGAAGCAAGGACCAGGGCGCGCGCCTGCTGTGATGTTAATTTAATGACGAGCTGCTGTTCAGCTGGCCGATCCAAACAGCTGAATAAAGGAATTGTTGTCTTTTTTTGCTCCATTTTGCAGAGAAGGGGGAGTAGCCCACCAACGGCCTTGCTGCTCTTTTCTGGTCACCGAACAGTGGAGCCTCTGTGAGTACATTATGGAGTACAGCAACGCTTAATAAAATTCCCTCCATTTTCCCATTTTGCAGCCCAATGTAGCTACAAAATGTGCTTGAGTGAGGTGAAAACAGCTTTTCTGTACAAATGGCTCAAGCTAATTGTTGTTGAGAGGAAATTCAAGTTCCCAACAATCAAAGTCTGATTGTCTTGCTTTGAACTGCACGCTCACTCTACAGACTATTAATTACATTATTCTGCAAAGGGTTCAAATGTTATGACTAAGAATTATATTCTGTTTATCCACTACAGGTCTGATATAACCAATATATGTCCTAATAGAGCCTCTGCAGGGCACGTCTTATCTAAATCAAATGTGAGCAGCACATAAATATTAGACAGTAGCCTTCATGTGTACGATCACTGCTGTATACTTTAAATAATGTTAACTTCTTCTAATGAGCTTGTGGTTTCAAGTTTAATGAGTTCTTCTTCAAATCTGTAGCTCATGTTTCCATATGGAGTAAAGCAGACGATGAACCAGAAAGAGCATCAGAAATGGATGCATTCATTTTTATATATCTCTTAATCCAATGCAGGGTCATGAGAAGCTGGAGTCTATTAGCAGGCGAGAAGCAGGGTGCACTGTGGACAGGTCACCAGTACATCACGGTGCCATCAGGATACGACTACATCATAACTGACAATATTCAGCTCAAGCTGCAGCAAATTTAAATAACTGTAAGGTTGTAGCCGCCAGTTATTTAATCTGCACAAACGTAGTGCTAGTATTATCAGAGATGTGATTTATAGCAATGTTGGGCTGAGCTAAATAAGCGCTTCTGCCTATTCATTGTTTTCCTTCATTCAGGATGTCTGAAAACATTTAACAAGGCATAGTTCACAAGGCTCATCATTATAGTTATAAAGGTCACCACTTTTTATGACCATAGCTTGAATCCTAAGTCCATCAGATTGTAGCACTAGGATCCTGCCCAGACCAGACCCTTCAAATCCCCACGATGCAGCGTGACACCCGTCTGATGCACGGCTAATGGAAGGAAGCCTCGCTTGGAGTGGTCATGTCACTTTTGACATCTTGAAGGAACATGTCCTTGCAACACTTCTGCGCTCTGAGGTCAATATAAAGTCGTGCAGACTCGAGCACATCAGTGACAGACCGCACTGCAATGAGAAGTGGTTAAGCTGTTGTACAGGCATGCACAGGTGCAGCCGTGGAACAATCCCTTGATGTTACTCCAGATTCACTTTATATATTCAAGTATTTGTTTGGAAATCGAAGGTGATAGCTCTTTTAACAATATGCACAATGATATTTCCTGTTTTTCATGCACATCACTGATAGAGCTCATAAAAACTTTGGAATATTTGGTATCAAAAGGCTCAAAGATGTCAATCAAATCAAACAAACCTTTTTGGGGAAACTTCATCCAGTCACGACTCTGCTAATCATGCTAGTTCTGCAGAATGGACCTGAAAATGATCATTTCACCCTGGCAGATGGCACTGACTAACACCGTGACACTGAACATGCAGCACATTAACCTACATGTATTGGATATGAACACCATGGGAGAAAAGGAAAAGGTCAGGCTCAGCCAAGTGTGTGTGTACGTGTGTGTGTGTGTGTGGTTGGGTGGGGGTTGTCACATTAAATTACCAAGTGTGCTTTGTGCCGCTGACATCCCCAGTGACTTTCATTTTGAGATATATTTAGTCAAGCTTAAGTCTCAATAAGTAGAGGGGTACAGATCCATCAGAGAGGAATTTACCATTCAAAAGGGAAGAAGTTTGGAGAAATGGATGATTATGATCTACATTATCTCATGAGATGTGTGTGTATTAACAAGGTAAGCACTGGTGGCCATCTTAACTAGTGATTACCAGTAATTAAACATGATTTAGATGGTCTGAATAACTAAATAAATATAATAAAATAAAATTCAGTGCAGATCGACTCTACTGGCTGCTTTTGGTAGTTATGAGCATGACATATGCACACATTACAGAAAGGGTCTATTGCAGACCTGGTGGAATCTACACTCCTCACAGATCCAGCTCGTTCCCAGCCACACCATTCAGACTGTAGGAGAAGCTCACACTCGGGAGAAAAGGAGACCAGACTCTGCAATGTGCTCTGCTCCAGACCGGTGCAAACATGCAGGTTTAAGACAGCAGCAAAAATACTTCAGGGGTGGTTCACACAAACACTTAGCTGATGACCAAAGCTGTCTGGCTGCTTATTCACAATGCTGTGAGTGTGTTAAAAAGGGCCGTTTTGCCAAAGCATGCAAGTCATCAGTCAGCAAAGTGAGAGGAGTGATGGTTCCAGATTTAGCAGTGTTGTGTTTACATGATAAACTGATGGCAGCTGCTCGGGACCGGTTTACTTACACTGTCATCATTAAAACACAAGAGGGAAATCCTCCCACTGTGGAGCTGATTGTAGATACTGGAGCTTCTGTCTTTGCTGCCAACAACGTGCAGACAGTTTTTGCAGACTTGAGGAGTCAAACTACTTACTGATACAAGAGAGGAATTATCTATGACTGGCTGTACCTGCATCAGATACCCTACTTATACAGAGAAAACTATTCCTGCTTTCTTCCACATTGTCAGAGTTGGTTCATCCTAATTAAACCTCGACCTCATTAAAGCACTAAAACTCAGCATCTTCAGAGGCAAAGGGCATCACGTCAATGATTCAACTGCAAATGAGCCGGCCCTCTGTTAACCACAGTGTAAACTCTTGATCATACTATACCTGCTCAACTTGGGTTCATCCACAACACAACTGTCAGCAGGGCTCACATGGTGACCATGCATGGATACTGATACACAAGGTTATAACTGAAAGAACTGATGCAGCTGAATGAATAAGTCCTCTAAACGTGTCATGGAAGAGCAGAGCGTAGGCTGTGTTGATGTTTGTTAACCCAGTAAGAGTATCATCACAGGCCACCGTCTCCTCCCTCATAGTGGACTTGTTATCTGAACAGCTGTTTAGAACAAACATGAAGGCAGAAGCATGTGAAAGCTTCATCAACCTGAAAACGCTGCTTCTTGAGAATCGAGAACTAGCCATTTATGACCCCAAATGACCTATTTTCATGACCACAGATGCTTCATACTACAGGTTTGGAGCTTTTCAGACCCAGCTGCATCCAGATCCAATGGATCATATTGTTACATGTGGTTTCTGAACACAGCCTCTAGCTGAGAGAAGGTACTCCATCACAGAAAAAAGATGTTTTAGCCTTTGTCTGGGCTTCGGGAAGGTGTCAAACTTGTATGAGATCTTGTTTTTACTGACAGTGAACTGCAGCATTTCATCTGTTAAGGGTGCCTTAAAATGAAAAAAAATCTCTTCTATGTAAGACGCACTCATATTTCCTGATTTCACATGAACTGTCATCACCGATTCTCTGTAAGACACACCTGGTGGTCTCAAAGTGCCTGAGGGAAAGGGTATTGCAAGGCCACTAGGGTGTTATTTGAACAAAACGGTGCCACAGAGAGCTTGAACTGACGGCCATATATGAATACTCTAATGCACAAAGTTCTGTGATAAAACAGCCACAAACACTCCTGCTCCTCTGCAGCCTGCATGGTTTCCACACAGTTCCTTTCAGCATGCAGATGTTGATATTGTTGGATCCTCTGAATGATGGCTACTTGACTGCAGGTTTGCAATCATCCTGGCTGACTACTTTAGTAGTAGCTTTTACTTCATCTGCTACTATACAGACACTGGAATCACATTGTCAGCTTCTGCTTTTGCACCTGAAGGAAATGCTTATGAACCTATTGCTGATAACTGAACACAATTCACTTTATCTGCCTTTGCAGACATCATGAAAAAAGAGGTCATTAGAGAAAAGTGAAGCTAATAAATGTTTTGAAAGGTTTAACAAAGTGCATTCAAGCAGGACTGATGGCACAGAAACCGTGGAAGCCATGCAACATAGTTACGACAGCTCATGCAACAAGTGGAACTTGTCCCTTTCAGCTTATCAGAGGGAGGCCGATGAAAGCTAAAGGAGCAAATCAGAGCCAGAGTGGTAAAGAGTCATTAGGAATGCACACTACAATGACTCTAAGGAGGATGCAAAAGCATCCAGGCTCATGGTGGGTGACAAAGTGCGGAAATCATTCTGTGTGGGAGAGACAGAAACAGTTCACTGAACTATTGTCAATGCAGCAATGATGTGATGTGATGGGAAAAGTGCAGAGGAGGAGGCTGTGTGTCTGCAGGCTGCAACAGCAGCAGCTTAAAAGAAACTCCAAAATGACATCCTGCTTCTGACAGACACAGAGGAATACCAGCTTGGGCCGAAGAGTATGTAACAAGATAATCTGAGTAGGAAATAAACAATTGAAAATGCACTTCAGGTGTTACACATTACCCTTTATAAGGACACTCAAATAGATTACAAGACTTTAAAACTTGGATACTTTTTTTGTAAAATAGAATAGAAAAATTTGTGGAGACATGAGACTCAGTCAAGTAGCTAGGACACAGCCTCATGACTGCTAACAAGACCTCAGTCTGGTTCTATGATTTCATTGACTCATATGCAGAGGCTCTCTGTATGTCCAGTGAAGTTATCAAATGTGGTCATTTGCCCAAAAAATGATTACAGGTTTCATATTATACAAAAATCTACTTTCTAAATATCAGATGTGTCCACATAGCCTGAGTATGAGGCCCAGAAATGAGTCAAGTATCCCCTCTCTTGCTTTAATGTTAAGTTCTGTGTTAGTGATGCTTAATAGTAATGGATGTTGCATTTACTGGCTTTATCTTATTAATTACTTTACTCAGTTTAGTTACACGTATTTCATTATGAAGGCCTGACTCGTGCATCATCACAATATGTTGTTTTCAGATTTCTGCTGATGTCAGATGAGAATGGGCAGACTGATTGAATGTGAGAGGCATCAGGAAGTAAAAACCACACTGGTTACAACCAATCTACAGCAGCAGATCATTCCTTTTAGCTGCATACAGGAAACTGATTCACACAATCCAGAACAACAGAAGATCTCACCTGATCTGAAAAGTCTCCTTTTCAGCAGCAAAATTCAGAAAGTATGGTCAGAACCTGAATAAAGTATGGATCCATCCTGCCTTGTAGCGAGTGGTGGACTTGTTAGTGATGAAATGGTATGTAGATGGTATATTCTTAGCAAATGTTGGGCTTAGTACTACCTGAACACAGTTTAAACACCACAGCATACCTGAGTGTTGTTCCTGACCATGTCCATCCATCCATGACCTCAGTGTAGCCTCTTCCTATGGCTCCTTCCAGCAGGATGAAGCACCATGTCATCATATCATCTCAAACTGGTCTTGTGTTTGGCATGTCTGTGAAACGACTTTTAAGTTTGAGATTCTCCTTTTTATCTTATTTTACAGCTAAGTTTGCTGCAGCTGAGCATGTAAAATTCAGCACAGACATTTTAAACACATCTTACAGATGTTATGTAAGAGCGCCAGACAGATAATCCTTTACAGTCTGCAGCAGGGTAGCGCTTTCATATGGAGAAAAAACATCTTATAAAGCAGACATCTCAGCAGGGTATCCACCAGCATACAGAACACGCTCATAAAACTCAGAGGTTTAAGGGAGAAAGCACCAAAATCGAGAGACAAATGGTCTGTGTGAGAAGACTGATGAGTACTTTGTGTTATATATAGCAACCCTGAATCATGCTTTTTCTTTTAATCTGTCTGGATTCGAACCATAAACCCATTTCAGAAAGTTTTCTATAATCAGGAAAGTTTGGGATAATCACCAGAGCTGCTTAAGGGTTCAACACAGTACACTTTGAAAACCTGGTTTGCCAGGACTGCCTGCCTCACTGGGACGTTATGTGTTTTTGTTGGGTCTACGAGTGCCTGTTGAATTCTAAAAACACCCTTCAAACAAGAATAATGAGCAGAAATCTGCGTGGTCACTTGGTGAGTTAATTGCTCTGCATTGGACGTGCCAAGACCTCGAAGGCTGGAAGACAATGTCGGCTCTGTGGCCACGACACTGAGTTTGCTCTTTGAGTCAGAAGTTGCGGAAGTGCTGACATTGGGAAGTTGAACGCCTCTGAAAGTCCAGGAGTGTGCGCTCTAAGGAACCAATCACGCAGAAAAGCTTTTTGAAGGCTCCCACTCGACCGGTGCTGTCTTGAGGAACTCATTGTTAGCACTGCTAATAGCAGGGATGGAGGACTTCGCCGGCATGTCTTGACCTCACTCCTCGTCAGTCCTCAACAACAAGCGGGGGAACATTGTGTGAATGTGCTCTGAGCATGCATTTCTTGCTCTCTAGACCAGTGATCATACAAATCACTGTTTCTTGTGACAGTCATTGAGGGAATACACATTTTTTAAACCAGTTAGGGTCTTAACTTGGAGGAGAGTCCAGGAAGTCCATGTCTTTGTACCGCATGTCCACTGACTTAGGCCCCGTCCCAGTACTCACACTTCCACCTATGTGCCCCTGGTTAAAGGGTGCGAGTGCTGCACCCTCAGTCCATGATACCCACAATTCATTGTGTTTTTTACGTTTTGAACTGGAAGGCTGGAAAATGGTAAGGTTTGGTATTCGAGATTTTTTTAGAGGGACGGTTGAAAGAACATTTAAAATAGTCTGAAAGTTTTTAAAAAAAATCCTTAAGCATTATATTTTAAAATGAATAATAAAGCTTGTTTTCATGCAAACAGAACAGTTAGGTAGGTTTGGTACCTTCAAACTTGTCCCAAATGTGTGCGATGAACATTTTACCAGAGAAATGACCCTGTCATTTTGACTCAGTAAGTGTGAAACACAAACAGACATGTGTGCAAAATGCAAGAAGCCTCTGTGTAGATGGATGGTGCAACAGCTCCCTCTGCAGGATTTCAATGGTATCAAAGCTGCTGAAAATCTTACCTAAGGGATGTTATTCCATGTTAGCTTAACCACACACTGATTTGCCTAAAAGAATTACATGGCATGTACAGCTAGAAGGCATGTAAAACATGTCTCACAGCCTGATTACGTATGAAAGGGTGAAAAATGGAGGACGCATTGCAAAGAATAACTCATCTCTCCACCTGAAACATTTCAATGACATTTCTCAAAGCTTCCTGCCATCTATCAAACTATTGTTTCTGCATATCTGAAGTCTGGTCGTCTGGAGTACCTCTGCTGGTAGCAGATAGGGCTTGGGTCAGCACGGGTCAGAAATGTATCAGTTGTTTATTATGCAGCCAAGAACCTTCAGTAAACTACATGTGGAAGATAACATAATAAACCAAGATATGAAATGTATCCAACAGTAGCAACTGGTGCAGGATAGAGACCCATACTTACTTTAGCCTATACAACTCTCTCCAGCTTCATTTTTATTCACTTTCCCATCTGACCAGGTCAGATTTTCTGGTCAGATGGGATATAAATATAATCATTTCAGCTTAACTTAAAAGAGTCAACCCAAGTTGACTCTTTTCCATGTGGAGGGACAGCAGGTCTCTTGTGCTTTCTTATTTAACCAGACATATTTATTTATTAAAAGGTGTTTAGTGTAAAATGAGCCGTAAAGTGTTGCAGGTCAGATGGTTATAGTTGTACTTTAAAAAAATGACTCGATAAATGGAACAAATCAAATCACACAAAAACTCCACAAAGCCTCAGTAAGCTACAAATGTCATTTTTATTATTACTTTAAATAATGTCTAAATAAAGGGACTAAAGACATGCTTGTGTGATTTCTTCCATTATCAAAAATATGGTGTGGGTTGATGTTCGCAGCAGAAATATACCCAGGAGGGGAGGCGTGCTTCACAGGGTGAGATCGTTGTCAGGACCCGACTTTATGAGTCCCCACCATCACCTTGGACGGCGTCGCTCACAAAACAAAACAAAATAAAACAAACCAAAAAAGTATAGAGGGGTGGGGCAGTGATTTTTAACCAATTGTCACATTCAGAGGAGGAAAAAGAAGAAGCTTTTTTCTCTTGTATAAAAACTTAAAAGACCTGGATACATTTCTACTTTTCCCCATGTTTTCACAACAGAAATGAAAAAGCAAAGACATAAAGGAACACACAAAGGGGGCAAAAACAGCCATCTCATATTGAACTCCCTTTGGTAAAAATGGTAATAAATGGTCTTGCATTTGTCTCTTTTCATATACTGACTAACTTTAGCCATTTATCACTAAAGTCCACAGTAAGCTTGGAAAGTATTACTAGCACAACAACACAGATCTGTCATAAAAAGTCTGAGACTATGTACAGTGTATTTACAACATGAGCGGCATGTGGACAGGCTTCCCAGAACGAGACAAGTGTGTGTCTGTGTGTTTACAAGCTGGTGTACTGGCAGAGGGCATCTTAAAAAGGTTCACTTCCAGGGCGGCGAGGATCGTGTGTGTTAATAGAACTATATATAATATATATACACAACACATACATTGGAATACATGTCAGTATCTGACATTCACGAGCTATACAGGTTTACAGTCTGAGACCAAACAGTGTTGTGAGGCTAATTTTTCACCCTTTTCTTACATTAGTTGTAACAGTGCTTTTCTACGTTAACCCGACAATAGAGTTTGGGGCTCAGGCACAGTTTCTAATAATGCTGCCATGTGTTTCTGGAAAAGGAAAGTCAATCCCTGTTTCCGTTTAGTGATGATACGCGACTGTGATTTGGCCGTGACGCAGGAATGTCGGAACCAGATGTGTCAGACGTGACCGAGCTCCCTACACACTTCTGATCTGGGAAACTTTTCCTTCCTCCTGAGTAAGTGCACTTGTCCATCGTAATTGTTTACCATGAATACAACAGAATTCCCTGTAATCCCTGTGTGGTAGTTTCCACGGAGCTCTGATGGCTTCACACGCAGTGGTCGGTAAAAAGCTAAGCCGAAGCTCGGCTGCTGATAAAGTACAAAAAGCACCACTCTTTCACGGGTTCGCTGCCAGCTCCGTCGAACTGGCTCGAGGAGGTTTGTTACATGGCTCCGAGTGCTGGTTAAGAGCTCAGACCTGCGACCGGAACAAGACCATTCCTAAGTTTTGGCACCGAGGCCCTGTGGAAAAAATGGGCCCAGCTAAAAACGCTGGTAAAAAAATCTGTAATCCTGCCGCCCTGGGTGCAACACACATGGTAGCGACGAGCTTCTTTATGCTCCCATGTTGGCTTTAAAAACACGTTTAATAAGCCCTCATCCCTACCTCTATTTCTGACCTGTTTGGCTTCAACCCAAACGACCCCCAGAAGTCAATCTATCTCCCGTTTTTCCACATTGCTCCTGTCAGCTACGGCGCCTTGCTGGGTGTGCTGTATTTGACACGGTACTTGTTGATGTTCATGAAGTGGAGGACCTCTGGGTGGCGGGTGGTGGTGCAGGGCAGCAGGCCGTCACGCCCTTCACCCATCAGCCACTTCGTAGTCTCGGCGCTCATGTCGCCAGTGACGTGCTCTTTGGCCCACGCCTCCACCCAGGCCTGGAAGCGCTTGTGCAGTCGTGTGCTCACCTTCTCGTGTGACTGAAGAAAAACCAGAAAAGATGCTCGTTAAAATAACACAGCAATAAAAACAAACACACAAAATGCAACATTTCATTGTATAACTCTAACCCTGCACTCAGCTCAGCTCTAATTTTCCAGTTTCTGTATCACATAAACAAAGCCAGTGTCATTTTGAAATATGTGAAAATAAACTCTTATGATTCACTTGCATAGAAACAGCAAACAGACCATCCAGTGGACCAAACTTTGGGTTTTGGCATCATTGCTTATTTGTGGTAAACAAGCTGAGTGAAGGAGAAAGATTTCCTTTTTTGTCCGGCCAGATTGATGAGTCATGTTTTCTTCTTCTTGCTTTCTTTGAAAAGCTACGAGGACAAAGAACATTGGAGCAAAGGTTCCCTTGCCCAGTAGGATCACCAGGGAGCCCCTCTGGAGCACGGTGTTGAGGTGGGGCACATACGCGAGTGTCTGATGGCCAGGCTTCTGCCAATGGCCAGGGTCAGGCTGAGCTCGAAATGGTTATAAGGGCTTCCCCTCCTGTGGTCTCACCAGCTACAGGAGGGGCCGTAGGGGTCTGGTGCAGTGTGGTACCCCCCGCGACCTGACCCTGGATAAGCAGCAGAAAATAGATGGATGTTGTTTCTTGGCCAGTAGTCCCTTGGAGTAATGTTGCCTCTAGTGAGCAGTCATGGTAACTGTTCAGGTGGTTTCAAATGGTTCAACACTGCTTTGAAATGACTCCTGTGAATAAATGTGGTCTGAAACACAACCACTTTTTTCTTAGTTTTGCTTTAAACTTGATAAAAAGGACTAAAAAGCATCTCAATGAGTCTATTATCCAGCAAAGAAATTAAATATAGCACACTAATTAAATATTAGACTGACCATCTGCAGTAAAGGAACTAAACTGAATCTTTGACACATTATGCATATTAAATAAAAAGTAAAATAAAGAAGATTAAAGGGAACACATTTATGCTTTAAGGTGTATATTGTAGCATCTTAAGTAACAGCAAACCCAAAGGCTCTACAGTATTCAGGGTCGTTAAAGGCATCTTGGATGCAAACATAAAAATCTTTGGTTTGCTCTTATCAGCAGTTCCAGAGTCCAGTTACATCAACTACAACATCTGTATTTTTGCGATCTCCCAGCCGACAGCAGCTTGTAAATACCTGGTGAGCTCGCATCAGGGCAGTGCGTCGATACATGTAATCCTCAGACTTAAAGACGTAGACCATCTTGTAAGAGTTGAGCTTGAACATGCACTCCATCTTCTCCTTTTCCAGGGATTTCTTGCCTCCCTCGCAGGCTTCCTTGTCCATTTGCTCTCGGCCCTTCTGGTACTTCCTGATCCGCCTCAGGTTCCTGGTTGTGAATCCAGAGATGTGATTGCTAACTGTATGAGGCTAATCTGCTGTGGATAACCCTGGATGTGATAACTTACCTGGGAAGAAACACGGGCTTCTGAGCGAGATGTTCTCTCAACTCGGGAGTAGTGGAATCTGGGTTTAGGTAGCGCCCAACGTAATCAGACCAGCGCTGTAAACACAAAACAAGCACAAAAATAAACTTACTGAACAGATGAGGTGCATAAATACTGACTAGTGAACCAGTTTTAACAAAAGGTTGGCAACAGGTACTTCCACTCTAGCTAAAACAGTGGATCCTCTTACGAGACAAAATGTGAAAAAGTCCCTTTATTGTGTTTAAATGTCTGAAAATACACTAAAAAAAGTTAGGATGATATATAAAGGAGTGTAAAAGACTTGGAACTAATAACATCGTTATAATGCTACTTTTTGTCACTACAATACGACAAGTATCCTTTCTGACCACTTACAGCCCATCACACAGACTCTACTTGTATTTGTTACTGTCTTTTAGATGATTCATTTAACAGATTAGATTAGATTAGATTCAACTTTATTGTCATTACACATGTACGAGTACAATGCAACGAAACACAGTTTGGCATCTAACCA
>JBAMHV010000010.1:10867691-10883894 GCA_037177535.1 Pseudomugil gertrudae
CCCCCCCCCCCCCCCCCCCCCCCCCCCCCCCCCCCCCCCCCCCCCCCCCCCCCCCCCCCCCCCCCCCCCCCACAAACTGCATAAACTGTGGATGATCCTGAATGTAAGATGAGTTTTACACAGTATTAAGAATGAATCAGTACCTGTTAACCACACACTCCATTTATTCAGCATGACTGATACCGGACTGATACCGGACTGATACTGGACTGGTACCTCTGTGTCAATGAAGAAACGATCGACAGCTGTTGCCTCCAGAACCTTAAAATAACTGAAAAACTGGTAATGAAGACCAAATATAACTCGTAGTAACACTGTGGTATGATGTGCCTTTATGATGTGTGAGGAAGAGCTTAGGATGGAGAACAAGCCCAGTGAGTACCAGCAGGCTCATAGGATGCATTTCCTCCGTGTCTACTCAGTCCCAGTGGTCAATCATGACACGTCCGATTTGATGAATTACAATAGCTGCCATCTTGTCCGTTCCAGTAAATATTCACAGCTTGGACGATGTGTCTTCAGTGTCCCCCGAGGCACCAATTAGCCAGTCCAGGCTCGCACCTGCCATCGCAGCACATGACGGACATAAAAACGGAATTACTGCCTCTCCTGCTGGGAAATGACCACCAGCAGTTTGGTGAGACCTTCTGTGGACAGTTGTCCTGGCCTGTCCTTTCTTCTCCCAAATGACTTCATCTGCAATGCCGAGACTGTCCGAAGGAATCATCTGCTCTGGTCCCAGAGTGCAGGTGATGACCTGTGATTATTACCAGGAGGGAGGAAGTGTGCAGGTGATGTCCTGGATGAATAAGGTGGGTGTGTTCGATGTGTAAAATCTGTACATGCTGACTGAATCTGTAGGAATGAAGAGGAGCCAGAGGAAGAGCTAATCAGATGGACTGGATTAACTGCTCATTAGCATGAGCACAACTGGCCAGTTTGGCCAGTGATTGTCCTGGCAGTGCTTTGCTTGATGTCCCGTGGACCCCTGGCGTGTTATACGCTCCTTAGCTGCACATTTCAGTAAAGTGCAGTGACATTAAAATACAGACGGGGAACCAGAAGTAACCAGTAAACTCTACACGACAGCCTTTCCCTTCATAAACAGCATCGTGGTCACAAAAGGAAAGAAGTATCAAAGATGGAGCCCATGAGGAAAAAGACGTTGCTTTTGATTTTCAAAGGGATGCAGATATCAGCACTTTGCAATCGCTTGACTGGACCTGGCCTTTCTATTCGCTTAGCTTTCATCTGAAGAGCTGCAAAGATATGATGGAAGGATGCTCAATATTTAAATGCATCCAGGCTTTTATTCAGACTTTACATGAATATTAAATCCTCTTTCAGTGTGAAGAAGGCCTAATACACCATTGCCCGTGTTGTCATTGTAATATGTCTGTGCTGATGTAGAGGTTCTCTTTGTCTCTCACTAAATCAATGAACATGGATCTCAGTTTCTTAAAACCATATTTTATAACGTTAACATGTTAGATTAGATTAGATTTAACTTTATTGTCATTACACATGTACGAGTACTATGCAACGAAACACAGTTTGACATCTAACCAGAAGTGCAATAAGCAACAAGTGCAAGATATATGTTATATACAGTATGTGCAAATGTGCAATGTACAAAAGCAGAAAAAGTGATTATCACAGTGTGATGATGCGAGAAGCAACACAGTCCAGGTGTTTGTTTTACCTCCACCTCCATGGGCTCATCAGAGTTCTCTTCCTCTGTGTCCAGCAGCTCTACCGTAAGCTGCACCGGCCCTCTGTTTTTCAAAAACATCATCTAAAAGAGACAGAGATGAAAAATGAGAATGGGAAGGTTTAGACCAAATCAAAGGGAAAATAAAGCCCCTAAAACTCTGAGTTATTTCTGTAAAAAGGCTCTCTGGAGCCATTATCAGAGCTTCATGGTCCCATAAATAAGCACAGCGCGTTACATAAAACATCCTGGTTTTTAAGATCAATTAAGAAAGAATCACAGCAAGTTTCCATCAATTATAAATGTAACATAATATTAGAATAAACATGTAAAGAAGCAAACAGTTTTGTTCTCTTTAAATATTTATAACCATCTTTCAGGCAGAAATTAGATGATAACCAAATAAAAACAAAAACAGACAGAACCACTATGATGGTGACATTTTGTTGGCATAAAAATAAGATCTGAGTCGAGATCGAACCTTATGACATTCAAATGTGTGGATAAGTGGGACAAACTGGGAAATGGTTAATGGTCTTGTACTTGTATAGCCCTTTTCTACACATCAGTGCACTCAAAGCACTTTGACACTATCAGACACATTCACCCATTCGCTCACACAAACACACACACATTCACACACCAGTGACGCAGCACCGGGAGCAACTGGGGGTTCAGTGTCTTGCTCAAGGACACTCCGACATGTGGACGCCAGATGAATTTGGATTTGAACCGCTAACTTGCTGGTTAGGAAATAACTCGCTCTACTACATGCGCCACAGCCGCCCCAATCAAGGATCCAATCAGACTTGGTGTCTGATTGTGGTAAGGAGAAAAAAGCCCAGCATGCAGTATTTCATGTCTAACAACCTCCCGAAACATCTAAAAATCAACCCAGAAGCAGAGGTGATCTGATGAGGAACATGTGCTGCTGAGTCCTTTGGTGTTGCAGGTACTAAGCAGGTACCTTGCAGGTGTTATTCAGGTAGCATTAAAGCAGAGCAGGAGAAAATGTGCAGCTGTAAGCTATGTGCAGCTCAGTTGCTGAATTAGAGGAAAGTGATTTTACATCTGCCTAGTAGGCTTCGATTTTAGTGCTGATGTTACAGGAGGAAACTGTGTGTCCCTGAGATCATCGTACATCAAGTCAGCAAGCCTACGTCTGCTTAGCAGCCTGCTGTGATGTTTGTAGAGCAGATTTTTCAGTGATCACAATGAATTTCATTATAAAGTTGTGGATGTAAACATGCCTGAGCCATCTCTAGTCTAGTCTTTTTTTATCCAATTGCTGTTTCAAATTCATTATTCTCACTATGCCATTAACCAAATATGTCCACCACACAGATATAATGTTGTGAGATAATAGAGATGCATTTTTGTTTGCTTACTTTTGTAAACTTTCTAAACAAAAAGTCATAAACATATCCACAAGTCTTAGCACAGAAGATGCAGTTTCCATTTGTTACCATACAGAAAGGATTTAACAGCACAAAGAACCAGAAATAAATGAAACCAGGATTGTAAATCAGTTGAAAAGGAACAAGCCTATCTGCAGCTCTCTGGACTAAAGGATGTGACCACAACCTGCAGCCTATTGGAAGATCCCTCTCACCTGCCTTTCCCAAGCGTCACCCAAACACTGCAACAAGACCTCTTTGGAGTTCTCCAATCCCTCGCACGCTTACCTTGAAGCAGTTCTCGTCAGACATGAGCTGCTCGGCTTTCCGCTGGTAGACGGCTTCTGCTGAGCTCCTGGAGGACTGCGTGGACACTGCTCCTCCGCTGGCTCCATTGACGCTCTCCGCCAGGTACAGGTCCGTTACCTGGACGCAGATCTCGTCGCTCACAATATGCTGGAGCTGGAGAGGAGAGAAAGAGGCGATGTTGGGATGGATTACAGATGAGCTCTGTGAGATTTGTCGCTAAGGAAACAGATGAGTACCTGCCGGACGATGCTTTGGATAAGCTTGTCCATGGTGAAGGCGATGTAAGCGTGGATGGTGAACATTTCCCTCAAAGAATCTTCATACTGAGACGCTTCCATGTTTCCATCCAACAAATTCCTAACCATCTCCAAGAAAGCCGAGTAGTAATCCTCCACTTCTATGTCCACTGGAGAGGAAAACAATCCCAGAACTTCTGTAAAAACCTTCATTTTCAGAAAGAAGTAAAGAAAAGAATCTGTTGTTACTCACTGGGCTCCTTCAGTCTCAGCTGGATGGCAGGGTTGTCGCTCTTCTCCTTCTTGAGCCCGAGAACGTCCTTCTCCCAGTCTCGTTCCCTGACCTCCTCCTCGATCTGGCGCTCGGCCTGCCCGTAGAGCCGCAGCAGGCGCGAGCACAGCGTCTGGTGCAGCCGGAGGAAGATGTACCAGTTGTTGTTAACGTAAAAGAGGTTGTAGGCGTCGTCGCAGCCGCGCAGCTTCTGCGCCGCCGTGTTGCTGAACAGCAGCTTGGACTTCGATGGGCTCCCGCTGCCGGGGATGCCGTTGTGCTTTTTGGAAGCGCCCTCCTCCAGTTCCACGTCCTCATCCTCCTCCTCCTCCTCTTCTTCCACGTCCGAGAGCTCGCCGCGCTGAGAGAACAGCATGTCGGGGATGAAGTGGTAGATGATCTGTTTGATCTTGTATTTGTCCTCCTTATTAATGCTGGTCTGCCGCTTCACGTGGTGGATGATGAGCGCCGCTGCGTCCTCCAGGATCTGGCTGTCTTCGTAGGACAGAGTCAGGTGGGGGCCTGCGAGTGGGGTGGCATTCTCCTCAGAAATCTGCTCCTGGCGCTGAAAAGAGTTACACTTAGGATTGTCTGAAGCCCTTTATATATATTAAACATGTCCTTCTTAATAAAAATGCTACCTCATCATAGATGCTTTCGATTTCGTTTAACAAGGACTTGGATCGAAGCACTTTGGTGTCGTTCTGTTTGAAGTTGATGCCTTGGTGGTCCAGAGATTTGAGGTAATACTTCTCGTTCTGCTCCCTCCAAATTTTGTTGAAACCTCGCTGGGCTTCCCGCCACTCTTCCTCCTTTGTCTTTAATCTGGATGGAAAGAGAAGACAAAGTCAAAGAGGCTCACATTTCCCACACAGCTGTGCGAGTACACCATACACGCTCTCCTGAAGGCTGGTAGCTCACCTTTTTAACACAATGGGAACAGCAACAGCTGGGTTTTTCTTCAGGCCGTCGATGATGTCGGGCGCCTTGTCTCCGTATATCCTCTGGATGGCTTTGCGGTGGATGACTTCAGAGGAACCGCCCAGCGTGTTGTCCAACCGAAACTTCGCCTGCTCCTCTGCAGACATGCGGGACAACTTCCGCTGCACCGTTTCTAGGACTCTCATGGTGGCCAAGTTGGTCTCCAACACAACATCCAACTGTTTTGAGCGGGTGGAGGAGAGAGAGAGGGGTAGGGACCACCCAGTTTACCGTCTTGTTGATTAGGGTTCACCGTGTTTTGACCGTTTTCCACCACTTACCTCAAAGCGCTCATCCTCACACCTGTAGATGTGCTCCTCGTACTGAGTTTTCTTGGAGCTAACAAACGTGGAGTCCTCAGACCACGAAGGAAAGGAGACCCAGGTGTCGTTCAAGACCTAAAAATCACAGACAGATTCCAGCAGTGAGTACGAGTCCATGCACGATCGCTTTGAGCGTTTACTGACCAAACAATTAAAACTTTTACATTTGAACATACAAGGTTGTTTCCACAGTGTCAACACCGACATGTTGGACAGTTTATGATGAGAATCTTCTTTCAGCCTCGTGACGGTGTTTCAGTGTTTGCTTTCCTTACCTCTTTACAAAGAGGAGTTCTGCCTGTACATTTGGGCTGCTGGTAGCTTTTGGGCAGAGCCCTGTAACTGGATCCCAGTCTTTTACAGGAAGCATAATCGATCTCCATGGCGATGCCCTCGGTGGCCCGCTCCTTAGGGTAGGTTTCAATGTGGGACATTTCCCGATAACCCAGGAAGTTTTTGAACCAGTTGAACAGCTCAGGAAATTTTCTGTGAAGCAGAAACAAGTGAAGCGATGAGATGTGGAGCCGACTTTGGAAAGCATGTTTTCTCCCGTGCTGCAGGCAGGATTCTCACCCTAAAAAGGGCAGCACCAGCTGCACCAGTTCAGCCCTGGAGATCACCTCCTGGTTAAAAATCATCAGGCAGCGCAAGAAGTTGTCGTAAGCCTCTGCACTTCGCAAGGCTTTGCGCACCTGTAAAAAGTTCAGATTTTATTTTTACCCTTCTTCTCAGGATTATTTTATGTACTACAAGACATATAGGCACCACTTACATAGTATCCAAAGAGACACATGTTTCATCATATGCCTCATATCATATTTCTGAGCTTTCTAAGAGAAACTAATGTACTAATGGATAATGATGTGGGTTGCCCTTAAACCTTTATTGTTCTTTTTGTTCATTGTGTGCAAAAGCTTAGAAATGTATAACTTGTAGCAAGAAGAGGATAACAGGAGTTGAGCTTTTAGTTAATCAGTTAAACTCAGCTGCGAAGCAGAGCCGAAGAGGTTGCCATGGCGGCTGAATCTAAAATCTGACTGGACGTTCAGGTGATTGACACCTCAGTGGATGAGGAGAACAGAAACACACACATGGATCACCAGTATCACTACACCAATCAGAAGTCAAATTTAAAAGACTTGTTTTATAAACATACATGAACATTAATCTGCAGATGAGATACTGTCGTTGTGCCAAAACAACTTAATGTGAAAGGCTATTAAGCTGATGTAAACGTGAAGCTGTGTACCAGTGTTAACTAGATTAGCTGGAAGATAATGTGGGGAAACCACGCCGGACTTACTTTTCTGGGAGTGTATTTAGAAACTACACGTCAACTCAGTTCACCAAGATTTTCTCAGTGGACCTAAAAATAACCTGTGGAGTTAAGTAAAGTTTCCAGTAAGCTACAGCATGAAAAGTAGACAAACGCAGTCTGGGAGCATCTTCTATAAGAAGATATAAGAATAAAGGGAAAGTGAAAAATTTGTCTGTAAAGAGTAAAGACACATTTCAGGCCAAGCCAGACCTCAGTCCCAGTATAAGCAGCTCAGACAACTCCCACCATGGAGCGAGCCACGCAAGCCATTGTGGCCAGACACAAGAAACCAGTCTACGACAACTACCAGACAGAAAGCCAGAATTGCTAGTGGTGAAGCCGTTGATTCCCTTCTACCACATCTACCAGCACAAACTGCAGCCCTAAATGACTCGCTTATTTTTCTACAGACTATTTTGAACCTGTTGCAAATGTTTCCACTTGTTGATAAAGATAATGATGGTTTTATGTTCTCATGTTTCTCTGATGGGACAATTGTTATCATAGCAGTCTATGCGGTTTCTCTCTGGGGTTATTAAAACATTGTTTTTATTTATTTTTATTCATGTGTGAGCGTACAATTGACTCACAACCTGTATAGTCCCAGTCTACCACAAATCCCTGCTGGTCAGTTCCCTTACCTCTCCCTTAGCCCTCACTGCCCATCACCAATCCCAGCATTTGAGATTGTTCTCCAAACACATTTGTTCTTGGAAGATGAAAGTTCCTTCCAGTTTATAATAATGTGTTGTCACCCAATCACCTCATCATCACCCCATTTCTTCCCCAAACTCACTGCAGTTGGGATGAAATGACTGTAAGCTAAAACATCATCATTCGTGCAATAATTATCAAACAGGGGGCTTTTGTGCTTAGCTAAATCCAGGTGGTGAGTTTTTTTTTATGATGACACTGTATTTTTAAAAAAAAGTTAACACACACACACACCACCACTTACTTTCTCAAAGAACAGAGATTCTGTGCCAACTCCATGCTTGCTGGGGTCTGCCACTGAGGAATCTTTCAGATTCAGGAACTTGGGCTTCTTCTGTCGCGTTTGCAGGAACAGAAAGAAAGAGATGCAGGTTCGATGATGAGAAACTTCCAAAATCACTAGTGGTTGTGATGCACGGATGCAGTGCAACTGCAGCTTCTGCAGGAAGCGTGTGCGTACCTTGACGGGAGGCGTGGTCCCTGTAGTGGGGTGGCGACGGATCTGGCAGCCGTTCTGATTCGGCCTCTGCTTGTTGTTGAGCTGCAGCTTTTTGGTGGTGACACTGTGTTCCTGGTCGGCCTTCTCAGCAGTGGTTTTACTCAACAGCTGTGGAGAAGATTAAATATTGGCTCAGAACTGTGGATAAAGTCTCTTAACACAATGAACAGGAGGACACCTTCCATGCTGTTGGAGCATCTTAGCCGACGCATACAGCACTTATTTGCCTAAATGGCACCTGTAAGTCTTAACCTTCACAGTGACACATTTTCAACAAAGTAGCAAAGTAGTGGTAAGTCTCTGCTTACCACTGAGCTGTTAGCATC
This sequence comes from Pseudomugil gertrudae, assembly GCA_037177535.1. NCBI lineage: Eukaryota > Metazoa > Chordata > Actinopteri > Atheriniformes > Pseudomugilidae > Pseudomugil > Pseudomugil gertrudae. The sequence goes on from JBAMHV010000010.1 coordinate 10,875,777, forward strand.
AGGGAGAAACTGTCCAAACTCTGAAAGCAGGTCCTCCTGGTTCTTGAAGAGCCTGGCTACTTGTGCGTACACTTCCTGTTCCGTCAGAGCCGGCGTGTAGTTCCCTCCGGCTTCCTTGGCATTGCGCTGCTCCTTCTGCAGTGAATGAATATAAGATGCAGAGACATTAACCCTGACTACCAGACAGAGTGGTGATAGATCTGACAAAATAAAGACACTTTAAAGACACAAAAACACTTCAGATTCATCTCTCCTACCTGGTACGTGTGGAGAATCTCTAGGAATGCTTTATAGATGTCTGGCTGGCCCTGGAAGCGGTTCTTGATCTTGTTAACATAGTTGATAGCGTGGTTGAACTCCACAGGCTGGTTGTTCTGCATGGGTGGACCGGAGGGGGTTCCACCGAGCGGCGGGTGGAGCTGCACGGGTGGGGAGCGAGGAGAGGTGTACGCAGGGATGGACGGATTGCTCTGGCTGCTTGGTGTCAAAGCCTGAGGCTGAGGAGGCTGTAACATAAAGAGGAGTTATTTAAACACACGCATAAGGTTTTGTTTCAGTGTTTGTCCACAAACTCGCCTTGCTCATTTTCGCCGGCGTGGGCTGCGTCAGCAGTGCTGGAGCCGTTGTTGTTGCAGCAGATGGGAGCTGGGGCTGATGCTGGGACGCTGCTCCTGTTATGGGGATGTTCTGGACTGAAATACCATGTGGGGTGATGTGGTGGATCTGACCCGGTGTTGTCACATTGACAAGGTCGTTGGTCTGGACCTCGATCTTGTAGCCTGGTGGAAGGAAAGTGTTGAAGCCCATGATGAGGTCGGGATGGCCTTTGAAGAGCTGCGACACTCTGCTGATCACCCCAGGAGTGTCGATGCTAAAACAAAAACACAACACAAAGACACAGGGAATTAACTCAAATTATTCTACTCCTGATTGGTCGATGTCTGTTTTACTTTTCTGCAACCTCACCTTTGGGACTTGAACTCTTTCATTATATCTAAAAAGTCATTGTAGACCTGAGGCTGGTTGCCAAACTGTAGCTTCACTTGATCCAAGTAAGACAAAGCATCTTCCACCTAATGAAAAGAGAACAGAGTACAGTCAGCTCCAACTACAAATCCATTTAAATCTCTTTTTTCTTGCAGCAAAGGTCTGATTCAGATATTGGAAACCATTTCTAGTTATTCTCACATGTGCCCTGCAGCCCTAAACTGTTCCAGACATATTCCAGAGGAGGCTGCACACGAGAACACAGATGTCTGCTAAACGTTTGGTGGAGATTTTCCAGCCAGCTGCCTGGTGAGATGTGCAGAAAAGACCAAGATGGCAAGTAATCCTACTAAGCAGTCACAGGAGTAAATATCTGTGTGTGCATATGTTAAGCTGCTGATGTGCTCGTTGCTCTCCGCTCTCTCGCTGCTGGACAATCCCAAATACATGTAAGTGATACCAACACAAGAACACTGAGCAGGGAATCTTCTCAGCTATTGAAGATGTGCTATAAACAAAACAATGTGAAAGATTACAAGCATAAAGAATGCATGTTCATGTTGCATGCATGTTGACATTCTGGCTATGAAGTTAACATATACAGAAAGTTTAGACCAATTTTTCCAGCACACTCACTGGTTTTAATGCATAAAAACTGGTTAAGAAAACAAAGGCTACGATGAGATCCATCAAGGCAAGTTTATTTGTGTAGCACAACTCAACAACGGGGTGATTCAAAGTGCATTTAAAAATAAGAAGCATGATGTAAAACCAAAGAGAAGTGCAAAGGAAATAACATTAGCTTAAAAATATATTAAAATCATGATCAAGAAGCATGCCGATTTGGACTTCAAGTGCTTCAGCTGATCTGAGGCTTTCGAGGAGTTTGTTTCAGACATACGGAGCATAGAAGCTGAACGCAGCCTCAGGGAACTGATAAAAGGTCAGATCCAGATGACCTGGTGGGTTCAAGCTAGGACAAGAGATCTCTGATATATTTAGGTGCTAAACCATTCAGAGCTGTGTAGACCAGCAACAGAACTTTAAAGCCTATCCTCTGACAGACTGGCAGACAGTGCAAAGACCTCAGAACTGGACTGATGTGATCCACTTTCATAGTCATCTTAGTGAGGAATTTTTTTTTAACCTGTAAAGACACTGTTACAGTAATCCAGCGGACTAAAGATGAAAACCTAGACTAGTTTTTCCAGGTCTTGGTGTATTCTTAAGGGGGCAGTGTGGTGATAACAGCTGTTTTTAGCAGCTCTGAGAAGACGCCCTAGTTATAGCAACAAATAAAAGTACTAAAAGACCTTTTTGAAATCAAAGAACAGTGAATATATGTATCATCAAAGCTCCTTTATCCTAACTAATGCCTGCCTTCAAACAGGATAATTGCATAAAAGTCGTTACAGTTCTCCTTTTTATGCAAATGCTTCTCCTCAAGAAACTCGGACCCGCTGTATTATTTCTCAAGAGGCACCCTTTGCATTAGGTTTTGTTAAAGTCTTTTAATTGTGTGTGCTTGAATCTTACTTTACACACAAACAAACAAGTATGGCATGAATAAAGACGTATTTTATCCAGTACTGTGCAAACATTTTGAGCAAATCCTCATTTTTTCATACTTTGCTTTTAATTAGTCAAACTCTCTTAAAGAGGAAAATACAGATTATACAGTTTGCAATGGGGTTGGTTTCTTTAAGCCTAAATGTAAAGGCATGAGGGGGGGGTTTAAGGCATTAGTGAAGGATGTCTGCACTTTCTAAAATACAAAATGATAAACCAAAAAGTATATGCCAATTTTCACTCCATTTCTAACCGGCCTACATCGAAGTGAATGATGTGTAAATATGCGCGTCATTCAAAAGCTTGAACGACATGTGCATATTTACTCCTGATATCGGGTGTAACGCAAGCGCTGACTGACCTTCAGTCTCTGGAACTGCTGGTGCCCTTGTGCAGAAGCCGGCGGAGCCGCTGTATGACTGTGCCCTGACATCACTGAGGACCCAAGAGACTGAACCGCTGGGCCGTGGTGGTGTGGTCCTGCGTGTACGGCCGGGCTTGGAGTATGCCCATGCCCGCTGCTGTTCTGGGCCACGGTAGGGACCTGAGAAAGCACAGGTGTTTCAATGAATAATTTCAATGTAACTCTGTAATAACATAGGCACACAGAATAAGAGCAGAGCACATCATGTCAATAAAGAGTGAGACTCACGCCAAAACAGAAAATTAACAAAGCCTTAGTCTTTGAATCTGATAAATTCACGGTGAACAAAAGTCGGAGCAACAAAAACCAAAACAAAACAACCAAACCATTAAATGCATAAAAGAAAATCTGCTGTAGATAAAAAAAAAAAAATCAATATCAGTACCTGATATCCCTGTGGGACGGAGTACTGGACACCTGCTGTGGGCTGCATGTTTTCAGACACAGCTTCATACACAGCTGGCGATGGAGCAGGGGCCAGGACCCGATGCTGGAAAGCCTCGGCGTTGCCAGCAAGACGCCGTTGCGGGGGCCCGAAAACCGTATCCTGATCCTCCAGACGCCGCTTCATTCTGCACTCATACTTGTGAGAGCTGTGAGACCTGGGGATAAGAAGCAGCATGTGGGAAAAAATTAGTTCACTTATTAAAACTCACCAAAGCACCCCCCTCTGTTTGCATTTACTATTTTTTAGAGGAATAAGTGGCAATATTATTTTACTTTCACTGTGAATTTATGGACACATGCTGTGTCAGCTAGCCACGTTTGCAGGCTGAAGCAGAAAATGACCACATATTTATGATGGTATTCAAAGTTTACAAAAAGATCCGCTACATCGACTTGCTTTGATAAATGTTGCAAGTTTATTTTGGATTTAACTTATTGTAATTTTCATATCAACTCAATGGAGTGATTTTAAAATCTGATAAAAACTTTAATTAAGACCAGAGAGGAGTTTCAAACATGTGGCATCATAGTGCCATCCAGATGATGAAGTGTCATACAAGCAGATATGAGTTAAAAAGACTTTATTCATAAGTTAAAAATAAAATATAAGAACATCCCAATTCTTCTTGTCTGTATAATACGGGGAGATTTTATTCAACTCATTCACATGAAAAAAAAATCACAGTCTTTGTGCTACAGCTGATTATAACAGATCAAAACAGTATCTTCAATTAAATGAGCAGAGTAACTTCTCCAGGTATTTTTGTCTAATTACATCGCAAAAATGAGGAGCCTGCTCTTTGCACAAAACAATGATGTGGTGCAAATCTCCCATGGATGAAAAAGGTGCCCTGCTGTTTCCGTAGCCAATGAGACGCGGGGAGCCTACGTCATCGCTGCAACAAACAGGTGCTGTGGGAACGTGGGTGTCCGTCTGCCATTCACAACTTCCTCCAGACAACAACTACCTAAAGAGGTTTGAATGAATGACGTTCACCTTTTACAAGTCTACAAAGCTAACAGCTGAGACACACACAAAAAAACGTGTTAAAACCCCGAATGTCTAGCTAAAGTGCCACGGTGACAAACCGAAGTGGTCTCCGTGCACAGCTCACGCTCTGGCTCCAAACACATGAAGCTCCACCGAGCCGTTCAACCAACTAATTATGGTCCAGTACAGCAGCAGCTAAAGAAAGTCAGGGTGGGACATTACTAGATATACTAATTTCAGTCCCTGCCGTAACGTGTAGATCCAACTATGTGTTAAAACAACTGTGTCTGCAACAACACCAATACACCACCCGTTTATGGCCTAGCAACACAGGCATCGACCTCGAGTTACAGCACGACGCTGTCCACACGCCCGCCATTTATAACGCGGCGCAGGAGTTCAACAAAATATACTTCTTTTCTTTCAGGTAAGCACAAAAGTAGCAGACTGACTAAATGTCTTGTTGAATATTAAGTATATATTAGGTTATGCTGTTTATTTCCGTAACTTCACTGATAACTTGTTTAATCACCATGGGTCCTGTGCAGCCAGCTAGCTGCTAGCTAATGTAAACAACATGGGTAGCCCGACAAGGAGTACCGTCCTGAGCTAGGAGGGAAGCACATGCAGGGGACTGTAAGCGATCTGGTTCATTGATGTAAAAACATGTATTACTACATCAACAATCAACTATCGTTGAGTAACAATACTCTTATTAGGCCTATTTGAGAGTGAATGACATGAGAGAAGACGCCGATCCTAGTATGTTGTACGCTGCAATCGTGTGCTAACGGTGGACCTAGCTTGCTACATTAGCCTACTGAATGAATTCAGTGGAACTCACCCCTCTCCCAAACAGCAAGAAGTTCGCGGAAGATTATTTTATAATCCGTTGTGTGTGGATTAATCGCCACACCTCTTGACTAGAAAAAAAGCGATTGCAACGTATATGTGAAAAGTAAGTTGTCAATGGCTTGTGGCTTAAAATAAACAGTTCAAGCAAAGTGAAAATCTCCCCGGGAGAGGAAAACAATCTCCGTCGGTTAGCTGTACAGATAGGCGGGGTTAAAAGAAATGGGTCCGCCTTACGACACAAGCCATTGGTTAGTTTTTTTCAGAGGATTCGCACATGGGCGAGGCCATAGTTTCTATTGCTAATTCAAGCTGTCAATCAAATATTTTGTTGCATGGTAACCGAGCACACCCCCCTCGGTACTTGTAGCACGGTGCCTCCACTGAGTGTAGGTTACATTAAAAATAGGGGAAACTGTCACTGTAAGTCTGTTAATCACAAACACGATTAAATTTAAGCAATAACCAAACTAATATATATATATTTTAAAAATCTATAAAAGCAGTTTATGTAATTTTGATTAAACATAAGTAAATATGTTTATGTATTAATTTATAAATACCAAAGTCTGGAATAACAGAGGTTGAATTATGTTAATGATACTAATAATTACCTTCCTTATTTTTCTGTTTATTTTTGTAAGTTCTTTATTGTAATTTCTTTCTGTTTCAATGTAAAGCGCTTTGAGCTGTCCTGTACATGAAAGGGGCTATATAAATAAACTTGCCTTGCCTTAACTTGGCTTGGACAGAATGTCACAGCATAAAAGCTGGAAAAGAATTCCAGTCAACATATTTTTCAATCATCAAGAGAAAATTTTGATAGAAAAAACACAATAAGTAATTGTGGAAGTAAATTCATGTTGAAATGCATAGACTTCATGAAAAAAAGCTCAGTGTGCTGTAAATACAACTATAGGCAGGTAAATATTAGACTTCTTAAAATGGCTGGGATAGGCTTCTGCTTCCCAAGCACCCAGAATTAAGTAAGGAGTATAGAAATAAAATGACTTTTGATAATCAATAAATTACCGAGTTGTTTAAACCTTGTAGTTTCTTACAGCTTTGTAGAAAGTTAAATCTTTTCATCCAGCCGGCCAATGGATGCACTGAAAGCAAACTACATAATTGGCTACTTCCTGAAGTCGGGCGACACGTGACCTTCGAAGGAAGGAGCCTACCTTGGCACCGCCCACAAAAGCACTAAGGAGGAACTCCAACCAATCAGCGCACAGAACATCCATTACAAACCTAAGAGAAGGCGGGGCTTGTAAAATAAACCCTCGCCCACGACAGGCGGAGCCGAACACCAGCCCGGGATTCCTCATATCAACCCAGTGAGGGGAACCAGCAGCGTCTGTCTGCGGCAGCACATGCACGTACCTCGTCTCTTCCTACTGTTTTCCCTCCCTTAGTTGTCGGATTATCGGTGCTCCATAATACTCGAATGAGACCAAAACGTACACCTGCTGCAAAATCTCACAAAGGTGCAATAAATTTGTATTTTAAAAACGATTTTTAAAAGTTATTCGTCAAGTTAGGCGCAAAAAAGAACATGCAACAAAACGCACTGCGGGCTGTGAGGACACCCCCCAACACACCGAGTAACTGTCGGACGGCTACTGCTGCACTCTCCAAACAAAAGGGTTCACGGCACCACACCGCTTCGCTTGCTTTATTGCTTTCCCTCCATTATTATGTTTTAAGAACACTGGTGGGCGCAAAGAAAAAAACGAGCATCTTTTTCTGGGCGGTAAGAGCCGAGCCAGTTGCCCTTACTAAACAATGCCAAAGTCAAACCAAACGGAACTACGTCGCGATATGGAGATGGAGACATTCCCCGACTCTTCACTTAAAATGCTAACCCGTTTACTCTCATTACCCCGCCTACAGAGACAACCACCGCGCTATAAACGTGTAATATGCTTTGTTTACTTGAGTAGTCGGGGGTAAAATGTCTAACCTATCTCTCCACAACAACTCCCCCTCCCTCCCTCCCACCTCCTCTCGCCACCCCTCTTACCGATCCATTTGCAAACAAGCATTAGGTCCTCGCATAGCCCCACACACGACAACGTTTCGACTTGCACACGGCCATACGCCTCAACTGGTCCCCTCACAGCCCCGAGAGATTGTTTACTAGCCGACATAATGACGTGCTGCAGATTTGACCATCCACCACGTTCCGTTTCCACCATGTACGAGCATTAAAAAGCCCTCCTTTCATTTCATTTACGAGCACAAAACGCGTGACTGACGACAGGCCGCGTTTAGCTTTTACACACACGTCGCTACTCTCTTTTTTATGCGGCAGAAGTGTTAATAATATTTAGTTTAAGCAGCTGTTACATACCCAGGAAAAAGACTCCTTACTCCGGATTCGTGTTTGTAACAAAATAGTTGGAGACGCCCCCCTCCGCTGGCATTGGCGCAAACGACAGGACGCGTCACTTTGTTTTGAATATGACCCGCTAAAAGCGAGGCAGCATCCGCTGCAGCCTGCAGCAGCTACAAGGCGGAGATGTGTCATTTCCACGCGAGTAGAAAAACACGCAGAGTAGCGAGCAGGACGCACTTCAGCTGACCTTGGTTTAGAAAAAAAGGATGAACAATAGCAGATATATGCGAAAAGATGTGGTGCGTTCCCAGCTAACAAAGGAACGTTCGTTGAACGTTCCGGGAACGTTTTCTAAGGGTCGCCGGAACGTTAGCCGGCCACACTTTCCAACGTTTTTTAGACGTCGTCATGGAAAGTTTTTTAAACGTTCTGACAACGTCCCCTAAAGGTCGCAGCAAACCTTCAGAGGACGTTCCTGCGACGTTCCAGCAACGTCCCCTAAAGGTTGCA
>JBAMHV010000010.1:10902879-10914924 GCA_037177535.1 Pseudomugil gertrudae
AGGATCACACAACCCCCCAGCCCAAGACCCGCACCCGGCCGAACCCAGGGAATGGGGGTGTATATGACCCCACCGCCGCCCTCATGTGCCAATACACATACTCACCCCTGCCACCCACCCATCACCACTCCTCGTATCCACACCGTACCATCTCATCCCTCTAAACACACTCACACCCGCTGTCCCCAACACTCACCACCCCCTTCACCCTCTAAAATCGTGTCCCATCTCCATCTACCCCAAACATCTCCCAACTGAACAAGCAATATACAAGAACACTCCTCCCCGACTTCGTTCCAGCAACAATAACAAAAAAAAAGCTTGTCACCAGATTCTGTCTCGGCGCTGACGCAGCACAAACTCGGTTAAATGAACTGTGGCGCAGCAGGGGAGACTAATTGGTCTCAAAGTCTCATTCAAGGCTTGTGAAGGAGTTGCATTTCAGCAGGCGAGCCAGTCACTGCTGAAATAAATACCTGCCTTGATGACTGAACTAAGTGCACAAAAAAACCCCCAAAGGTAGGTGGTACAATCCCGCCACGTCTTGAAACTATTCAGGTCCTTCCAGCGTGTGAGACGTCTGGCAACCTTTCCGTTTGCTGACTGGACAAAGTAAAGATCTCTGCTGATAAATCCCACGATGAAGGTTCAAGTTTCAAAAGAACAAAATTAGCAAAAACATCTTAAGCTTAACTTCTTGGTAATTATTAATGAGATCATATCATTATGTATACATTATGTAAAGATCATGATGTAAATAAGAACTGAAGTCGGATTATTTGCTCTCCTGCAGTAAAGTCATCATCATCATCATCATCATTGTTTTTTTTGCTTTCATGGTTATGATATCACCACGTATAATTTGACCTTTATGCTCAATTATGTCCTGCCTAAAACTTCCACTTCTCTGTTGTTTAGTGTAGACAGTCAGTTGGCTTCACAACATCCCTACAGCTGATATTTAACACACAGCTGGTTTGCATCCATGTGAATCTGTGTTTTCAGGCAACTGAAAGCATAGAAAACAAACATGAAGCAAAGAAAAGAGAAGCTTAGCGGTGTTGGCTGGATATACACAGCTGATGTTCATCTATACGCTTAAAAAAAGGCTTTCAAAAGTCTCCGTTGCTCATGTACAATTAGTATTGTTTGGCAAGATGTGGAAGTTTACCCTCCTCCTCTGAATGCTTTGATCTGAACAAGCATAGATGCTCATTTTTTCTTTTCATGAAGACATTTCGTGATCTGCAAACGACGCCTACGTATGGTTTCTTAAAATATCCCCCTGTTTATCATTCAGTTTGGAGTATTTGCATGTCTGGCCTGAGAATGTCAACGCATCTGTTTAGGCGAGGTCTTGTTTGGTTACAGCCTGAAAGAAATGCTCGGTGAAAAAAGGCCTCGTGTTGCTGTTCGGTTGGGAAGGATGAAGCCTTCCTGCATGACTTTCAGCTTTCTACTAGCAAAAATTTATTTTGTTGTATATTTTGAGAAGCATCAGTGTTTACACCCAATCAAGCGGTATTTTAAAGTTGTGCTAAATTTGAAAGAGGTGGAAGAAGAAAGCTTCGAACTTGCATGCATATTTTCCACTAAAGTGGCCAACAGCATGAGTGAGCGAGCCATGCACACACAGAAAAAGCACTCAGTTTTACATGTGGCTTTTCTGGCTCTAGGTGAGAGTTTCAACAAGCTGGTATGCAAAGTTAAAGCAAGGTTTTGGGTGGCTGCGACTCAGAGATGCACATGAAAGAGTGTCACTGTCACTGAGGTCTCCCTTCACCCACTCGTGACCTTTTTCTCTTAGGGAAAAACAGAAGCAGCACTGTTTCAGAAAAACACCTGCTTGCACAGTTGAGTGCAACACTACCAATCCATCTCTGCTTCTTGATGCGATACACAGGTTTAGTACGATAACACGGAAATGTATTTAAATATGTGGGAGGATTTATGTATCATAACTGAACATCATCACTCAACATGAAATGTGCTTCAGTATCATAAGAGGGTTTAATGTGCGCAAACATAAAATTCAAACCCCGACGGCAGGCTATGTTATAAGAGCCAATCACACGCAAGATACTATAAAAGCATGTTTTTAATCCAATGAAACGGTGGAACCCAAAAGTTAATCTGTTTAGATACATCTTTTCCAAAATATTAACATAAATCTACTCAAGTTTTTCAAAACTACATTTCCAACATGCATTTGCAGCAAAGACTGCACCCATGGATCCGGACTTGAACCACTGCTTACCCTGTAACTGTGGAACAACTCGATGGCACGGAGGACGTCGAACTTGCGAGCCATAAGGAACTTGACAGCCAATTCCCTGGACAGCGGAGACACTCCATGCTGACTGGTCCACTTGTTGATTTCATCCAGAAACTGCCTGGTTGCCTGAAACACACACGTATAGTCATGGTACTTCTTGCATAATCAGTATAATACAGATGAATAGTCCACTTTACTAAGAATTTTCCCAGGTGAGCAAAAGGACCTAGACATATCCAAGGGGCAGCCATGATAAGAGCTGTTTGAATTCTCCAAAAAAAGAAACTTTAAGGATTTTATTTAATGTGTTCTTTAGCATAAGATACATCAGATCATCATTTAGAAAAGAAAAAAAAGCTTCTGTCTCCTAATTCTATGCAACTTTAATAAAATCTGCCGTTTCAGAGCTGTAAACCAGACTGTAGCTTAGTGTCTGGTTTAAGTCTCACCGTGGCCTCCTGTGTGCATCCTTTATCTGCATATTTTGGTCTCTTTTCAGAGAGTTTGCAGTTGTGCAATGAAACATAGCAATCAGTGCACCACCACTGGAAACTGTGGGGGCGATGTTGCACAGTACAGCTGCCTTACAAACAGGAAAAAGAACCGTGGAAGAAGCTGCGATGTAGTTAATGGCTGCACAGGGCACCACAGTCTATCTTGCCTGCCTTTTTAGATGTCGCCACGCTTCCTGCCATTTGAAAGCGATCCCAGAAGTGGGAGGGGAACACTGCGTTGCACGTTGCGTTGCCTACCACGCATGCCAACATAAAGGGCATGTGAGTGTAAGTGGGCAATATCATTTTACACCATTTGACACAGACATAACAGTTTAGGTGTGTGAAAGGAGCACTAATAGGTGCATACACTGTGTAGTCTGACAGAAAGAACGAAGTAAAAATGTGTGAACAGGCCAACATGCTCATACGTGGCATTAAAATCCAACTGCGTAGGCATCAAGTGATGAAGTATGAACTTTCTTTGGTGGAAATGTGTCACTTATCCCATTGAAAATGAGAAGATTTGTTTTTGGAAGTAAACAGGTTTTGGCCTTTTGCTTTAACAGGAGGAAAATAACTGATTGGTGATCTTACTCAGATAATTCTTATAAAATCCAAGAAGAGCAAAACAAACAAAAGCTGGCTCATTCTGATTACATCTTTGATTAATAATCCACCTTTTCAGGGAAATGTGTTAGCCATAAATGTCATTCTGGGGCTTCCTGCTACTCTATCAATCATACACTCCCTCGTGTCCTCCCACAAACACACTTTCCCACCCCAAAGGCCCTGAAGAGCGAGCCAGTCAGCACTAAGTGAATCCTCAACAGGCTGCAGTGAAGGCAATGAAAGCTCACACTTTAAACACAAGGTTCCGCTTCTCTGGTCAGGCACGGTGCACGAGAGACAGGAAGTCAAGTTCTGGGAATCCGCAGCTCTTTAGGAATACAAAACGATCACTGACGAGCGCTGAGCCCAGAGACAGGATGCTACTGTCTCTCCTCAGGAAAGCCAGCGCTTTCAGTAAGGAAGGCCTGCAGCTTCTTGCTCTGTTCAAACATCTTAGCATGCAAGGGATGAGGGATGATCGCACCTGACAGGGCTGAGGCCAGTTAATGTGCACAAGCAAAAGGGATGTCTATCAGGAGTTTTGAGCTTTTTGCTGAATTAAAATCAGACCAAAAAGCTGCATTAGAGCATAATATGACTCCTGAGTATTTTATTTAATCATCTATCCATCCATGTTCCTCATCACCATGTGGGATCCGTTTCACTCCAGTACTATCTGAAGGGCTGTAGGAGTAAGTAAGCAAACTCGTTAGCTTGAACTTACACCGTTAGACAAAACAAACCTCTCTAAAATTCATATTTACAGAGAAAACTTTATTTAGGAACTAGATAATCCCTTGGACTAACTTAAGGAATGAACGAGAGTTGAGTCTGTACAGACAACAAGGCAAAGTCTCCATTTTATTTTAAATACTCAGACACTTAGACCCAACCTTAATATTAGTATCCTATTGGATCGTTACTACATGGGTAATCATTTCAGCTGGTTGCAAGTTATTTAACCCTAACTGATGCAGAGTACCTTCTCATTTCTTAAGCAGACATGTGGAAGGATGCGTCCTGTTGTCAGGGGAAACGCTATTTAATAAGGGTCAAATCATTGGCATGCATCGAGCTGAGAGAATATCTGAGTGGATTGTAGAAACTACTGGGATTATAACTGTCCAATGCTGAAAACTGGACGGATGGTGGGGAATCATGGTCTTTGAAGAGGAGATCGAAAATAAATCTTGAATGATCGTAAATCAGCACTCACCAAAATCTTTTGTAAGATGAAATGGAAGAAAAACAACAGTAGTACTCAGGGATATGTTTAAAAAGGGAAAGTATGAGCATATAGCACCCAAAGACTATGTAGAAAAAAAACTACTTAGTTTTATTCTTTTACTTCTGGTGTTTTTAGACGGTTATAAAGGATGATGTACGACATATTACTAGATGACAATGCAAGGATTTGTTGGGCTCAGATTGTAAAAGAGTGGTTCAGGAAACATGAGACATCATTATCATACACAAATTGACCACCACGGAGCCTAAACCTCATTGAGAGTCTTTGAGGTGTGCTGGAGAAGGCTGTGTGCTGTGGTCGGACGCATCCATCTTCAGTTCAACATGTTGGTGAAAAATTAATGGAAAACTGGATGGGTGGTAAATCTCGTCATTGCAGAATTTTATTGAAAAAAAATCCAATGAATTATGAGTCTGATTTGTAAAACTAATGACCACAGTTACAAGAAAGTTTGTCTAAAAGGCTTCAGTTTGTGCTATAATGAAGTCTACGTACATCAAATGACCCATTAGAGCTGCACAAACTGTTTTTTTTTGCATCATCTTGGTAATGATGTGTTTGGTTACTTGGCACTTTTCCCACCAGGACTACAGGTGCAATGTCTGGACTGTTTGTGGTCATAAATATGCATCAGATTGTACTTTGCTCAACCAAAAAGTACGACTTAATCCACACGTCTCATGTAATACACAGCTTTTTCATCGCACGATGAAGCATTAATCCTTGCTTGAAGCCACAGACAGCTTCCTGTCAGATTGCCGTCAGGTACACTCAGGTTTCCAGGCTTTCTATGCTCCGACAGCTGCTCTTTTCTCTTTTAGCCTTTTAAGGACAGCCTGCCAACTCCAAGCAGTGACCCTCTGTTCCTGCAGAAGCCGGTCTTGTTTGGTTTCTCTGCACTAGCCCTTATCCGCCAGGGTGGAATTTGAGGATGAACCAGTTTGTTTTCATGATAGCAAACCAGACTGCAGTGAAACACGTACTGTAGAGGAGTGACTTATTCAGTTCCCGGAGGATGAATAAATATTTGCCTGACTTGCTTCACTTCTGAAGCAGCTGAATTTTCCCCCCTTCCCTTGAACTTCTTGATTATTCATTTTAAAACACTTAGTTCCAGCATACAGTCTGACGTGAGCGTACATAGCCTGAGAGGTTTGTATCTGGTCACAAGCCATTCTGAACGGCAAGTGGAACTTTTAAAGCTTGCGGTTTCTGGCTTTCCAACATGCAGCTGCTGTTACATAACCCCGTCTGGTTGTCCGGGTTGCTCACTTGGACGGTCACTGCCAATAAGCAATCGATTAGATTCACTGTAAAAGGGACCTGATTTGTTGAGAGCCAGCCAACAGAGAACAGACTGATACAGGCAACCACTGAAGCATCCCAGAAAACAGCAGCAACAGGAAAAAAAAACTGGGAAACAGGGAATTAATAGTACTTCTTATCTAAAAATCCCACATCAGCACACAGCTCCTCACTTCATCAGTACTGAATCTTTATTTTTATGTCATTACAAACATGCACGTCAGCATTTTTACAGTTAGGAAGTCCATCATCGCCCTGCACACTAAAGTGATAGTCAGAAACCCATCTTTGCTTTAAAACTGAACATTAACTGGGAGTTAAACCAGTTTAACATTAAAGTTAAGAGCTATGTGGCACAAAGCACACCAAAGTGTCCTCCTTGCTAATCAGTTGGTTCTTAAAATATCACTCAGAACATCATGTACAGTTTTGCCACCTACAGTCTTGATGCGATGCTCCAGCCCACCATCTTCCACTCAGGCATCAACAGCATGGATGCTGCAAAGCCTTTCTTACTGCATGCATAATTCACAGTTAGGTAATACTACAATGCATTAACATTTTTAAATGTAAAACATTTTGTTTACGGTTTGGATTGACAAAGATTCAGCTTAATGATGGCAACATCCAAATCGGTCGCAGCCAAGATTAGCGAGCGACGATGCGGTGTCCAAAAATAACAAGGCTTCACCACTGTGGATCTTTTTTGGATTTTAAGCTGATATATTTATTGGTAAATTTATTTCACATCATCCTAACCTCATAATCTGATCACTGAGGCTGTCCTGAAAGGCACAAAAAAAAAGATGTGTTTATGCTGACTGGGATTAAAAGGTTTAAGTACTAACAGGCAAACTAAAAACAGCAAATAACATTTAAGAAAAGCAGAACAAACTACCTACAAATCACCAAACCACTGGTTTTATTTGACAGATGGGCAAAGAACTAGAAATATTCAGCAAACAGTGACTTAGCATGGATGCTTTTTCCATTTCAGTGCCATCACCTTGATAGTCAGTGCTGGTTTACTGGTACCCTTCAAAAAGAAGATTTGTTACATTTCCCAAGTAATTATCCCCTTTTCCCAAGAACTGGTCGTTATATGAGCACAAAGGAGAGCTCCCGGTGAACGTACTAATGATTCATCCGGGAGAAGTTATGCTGCGTCATCGTTAATCCAACAGACGAGGCTGATGGATATACGCCACCTTTACATGGCGTCTCCAGAAATCGATCTGATGACAGATGCTATGCTAATCCATGTACAAAATGTAACACAGCTGTAGTGGCTTCGCATCACCTGAGTCCCATTTGGCACGAATCAATACCCAAACAGGAAGTCGATAATACAATACTTTCTCTCACTCTGCTGCTTCCTGGGAGCACCCTCGCACAAGCCTTTTCTAAAGCGAATGATAGACACTCACTGCAACTCAAACAACCCCCTCTCCCCTCCCCCCGTGTGCTCCAAAGTCTGGTGGAAATACTTTAACAGCTGCATTCAGAATGAAGTCCCACTACACCAGTGTGCAACGCTGCTATTCTCACCAACACACATTCAGAAACACACTATCCACCAAAACACATGTCCCACCCCCACCCTCCCCTCCTCCGGGCTGTGGATGTAATGAGGGCGTCCGGTACCCTCGCAGGGGCCCTGGCTCACACAGGAAATCGAGTAGGCAGATAAGGAGCTTTCTGCTGACCGGATGATGAGGAGTCAGCAGAAGGAAAAGCCATGAATGAGACCAGGACAAATAAAAAAGGAGAAGATAGAAAACATCTATTAGAAGTAAACAGATTGGGATTCCACCTGTAAAGCCGTTTCACACTGCTGATGTTATGTGGTTGCAGCTTCGACTCGCTGCTTGTAAAGAAACTAAAATGAGTGGGATCAATTAGGTTTAGCTGATAACGTCCGTTTATGAAAAAAAAAGCTTCAGTTATTTCCATTGTAATGAAAAAGTCATCCACTAGGAGGCAGGATACAGGTAACACATTGTACACATCGGGGTTGTGAGTGGTTTTTTGCCATATGGTGATGCAATAGGTCTCTGTAACCGTTGGTTTCAGTACGAACCCACAGAGTTAGAGAGTTAAGATCATGTCAGAGGAATTATTTTCTGTTGGCAATAAAGACACTTCTTATATTTTTGTCTGGAGAAAAGACGTTCATGCAACAAATTAAAATAAAGCACTGATTTCAGCCACACTCAGATACCTCAGAATTCAGTGAAATCGACACTGGTTTTGGATCAAACTCATGTAAACTTTGTTTCCTGTGACATTTGCAACAGCAACAGTTTGCCCATGTGGTTATATCAGCTGCTGATGAACGATCATGATCAGAGATTACCTTTATTTACTGATATTTTTACTCACTCACCTCAATACTTTGTAATGCTCTGCAATATGCCAAACCTTTTCTTTTTGGGAACACCATTTTCTTGCATCTGTGTAGTCAAACTGGACACATTTGCCCCACTGAGACTCAACCTTTAATCGATAGGGATCCATGCATAAGGATCATATTAAAATGAGCCTCTTTTTTTGTCCCATCAGCTGCACGGAAGAAGAAGTTCCTCAAACTGGAACCTGGTTCTGTTAATGCTGCAGGTACGGCATAATACATATTTAATTGTGCAGACTTTATTCTTCTATATATTTTGCTAGTATGTCCATGATGTCCTGGGTTTTCTGATTTGGGGTTGCATTTAAACAGCTAATTTATCAGCATGCAAAAATATATCATGATAAGAAACTGATACATGTGAACACTTGGTGCCTTTATTGGACTAATCAGGTTAGAAATGAGGTTTCCCTGCTGGTTTTTAGAAGATATGCTACTAATAAAACCAGCTACCTCTTACTGGGAGCAAACTTATGTAAAACAGGAATTTTAAAGTTCTCCCTTCATTATGACGCGACCTATATGAAAGGAAAACTTAATGGGGGTGTAAAATAACTGCATACAAAACACATTAAAGATTAAATATGAGCACAAGCAGCTATTCAGGAGCCCTGCTAAGTTTATACTGGGAAAGTCTCCCAGTAAGTTAAAGGAGAAATCCCGTGGATATAGTTTGACCCTGAGAAAAACCCTTCACATCCGCATCGCGGCCCGTGTTTCCAAACATGATCTGAGCCGCTGGACAGGAACTGACAGTGATGCAACGAGGACAACAAGGCGCTAGAAATCGATAGAATATTTCCGCTTTGCACTCGGGACTATTTCGCAACAAAGCGCGCAGACTGCGCACTGCTGCTGCGGGACGCACCCGCACGGCGCAAACATGCCGTCCAGGTAGAGCCGCGTGGAGGAAAAATCCGGCCCGGAAACGAAGAAGCAGAAGCATAAAAACACTCTTTAAGGCCTACCTGTTCCTCCTCCGCCGATAAAGTAGCTGCCATGATTTCCGTCAACTCTCTGGTCACCTTTTCCCGAAATGCGTCCTTCTCATGAAGCAGGAGACGGAGACGAGTGTATTTATTTTTTAAAAATAAAAGAAAAAACTATTTAAAATGAGGGTTTAGGTGAAAAAACCCTCTTCCTCAAAGTTAGAAGCATCTAAAAACGCTGCAGTGGGAGCTCAGTATTTCTTTCCCGTGATACTCTGTTGCTGCGATTCACGCGAGCTAATTAGCATAAATCTGCTTTCCAAAGTAGATTGAAGACGGTGGTGTTGTGTCAGATTTAACCGAGAAGGGAAATGAGGCAGGAAAGAAAAGAGAGAGAGAGAAAAGAGGACAGCTGTCGAGTAGCCTGGCGAAGGTTTGGTTCGGCTCGATAATAACGGGGCTCAGACCATGATGTCCTGCTTATCCACCTCACGCTTCACAGATGAGAGGCTGCAGCCGTCCGCGGACTCCTCCATGCCGTCAATCGCAAGGTTTTAGCTCTGAACGTCGCCTTTTACGCAGCGGGAGACTGACACACACACACACACACACAACCCTGAACAATGAGAGAGACTGTTGGGCTTTCTTTCTGAGTGTTACTGTACCCCCTGGTGGTTAGGACTGGAAAATGACCAGAGCGCGCGACCTTTTCATTCATGAAAACAAACACACACACAAAACATGGTGGGGAGCCAGGATGCTGGCACATCATATAACTTTACATGAAAAGAAAAAGGTTTGTCCACTGTGATAGAAAGTTACTTCCCATCTGGCTTAATACAGATGTTCTAAACCACTTATCCTCTGAGGACCAGCTACAAACAAGTAGCATTATTTTAAATCTATATTTTTATGAATCATCTGCACTGTGCCGTTTGTTGGACATGTCTCATTGGTGAAGGACTCCACAACCACAGCTTTGTTGTACAGCAGATTAAACAAGGGGCACATCAAACTGGATTTTCAGACTGTGCAGAGCAGGAATCTGATAATGCCACAGCTGCTACAGTTAAACATTGCAGTCAGTAATTTTACAGCCGTGGCTGCTTATTAACTGTTTCCATCAGTAGCCTACATCTTTGACTAGCTACTAAAGGTATACTTACATCCTTAAACCACGTTCTGCTTCTTTATCCACAATGTTTGTTGTTTGAGTACATCTGAACTCTAATCCAGACTATGTGGATGTTTGCAGAACTGAAGGATAACATTTCCATATATAAGTTCAGCCTCTGTTGTCATTTGTCTGGACTTCTACAAGATGTTATTTTATCATATATATCATAATCATCTGTTTCTGTAGTTTCTAACAGCAACAAGTGCAAGTACATGCTAGCTTCCTTATAGATGAAGCTGCTATGGAGGATGTCACGTGTATCCGGTTGTTGACATCACCAGTTTGAATGGCATGCGTCCAGTGATAACCATTGAGTGCCGAGCATATATATACAGGATAAAGCATGGATTAGGCCTAAACACACTCACAAAGCAAGTATCTGTGGATGGTACCCAACAGAAACCTCTATGCAAGAGGAGGGACTGATGTCACTGATCACGTGACTTCCTTAGCAACCAACGCTAAAGGGTACAGACAACAGTGTGGTCCTATAGACCCCTGCTTTCCAAAACCTGATTTATTGCCGTTTGATTTCATACAATGACATCATTACTTCATTACTTTTTACAAACTGGCCGAGTTGAGGAACCCACTACCCGGCCCAGCGATATTGCGAGTATTTAGTGGTAGCACAGATAAGATCCTAAATATATCCAATGAAACAATGAGTATAGTTTTTTCTGTAAAACATTCACATTTAGTTTTTTACAAATACCTTTTAAATTACAGGTATTTGCTGAAGGGCACAGAGGAATCTTAGATCCTTAGAGGCCTATAAATTTCTTTGTTGCTGGTTGGGTGAAAACAGTGTTCAGCCACAAAACTGGATCCAACAATGTGATAAACGAACATAAAAACCAAACGTCTTCATCATATTTGACTAAATAAACACACGAAACCAAAATGGCTTCTCGATCCTCTGCTACACAAAGCAAATGGAATTTACACGTATTGTGTATATTATTACATCCGCCGGAGTATGTCTGTTTGTTAGCAACATAACTCAAAAAGTTATACATGGGTTTTGGTAAAATTTTCAGGATATGTTGGGAGTGTCACTGGGAACAAATGATTAATTTTTAGTGGAGATCCGGAAAATATCCTGGATTCTGGACCACTTTGAAATCTTCATCAGTAACATTATGGTGCTGCCCGGCGGAGGGCTGCGCTCTCAGAGTGCTTTTCTAGTTTCTTTATTTTTATAGTGTAATTTGATGAAAAGTTGTAAAATTTTTATGTTGTAAAACTAACTAAAATACCATATAAAGTAAAGACTTGCCTTTGATTAAGTGTTGTGAAGAGACGTATGTATAATCGGACTTGAGTCCACTGGAACTGTTTGTTTTGCTACGCCTGGTTGCCTGGACGTCTTTGTTCTGGTTCTGTTGCCCCAGAAGGAATCTTATAAAAACTTAAATCCCAATTCTTTTTAGTAGTGTTGTGACAAAGCACAACACAGCAACGCTTAGGCATATTTACGGTTTTCCTGGAGAACTTTTTAGTGTGAATGGCGTATGTCAGGGCTACTCAATTAGATCCTACGAGGGCCGGACCCTGCAGGTTTTCCATGTATCCCTGTTTCAACACACCAACA
>JBAMHV010000010.1:10915995-10927583 GCA_037177535.1 Pseudomugil gertrudae
TTTCTGTTTCAATGTAAAGCACTTTGAGCTGTCCTGTACATGAAAGGTGCTATATAAATAAACTTGCCTTGCCTATTCTGTCATTTCATCATTTTTAAGTAAAAGCTAAACAAAGCTTTGCATACATTTGTATTTTATCTACTGACTTATCTATGTACGCATGCTGCTGTTGTGCAGAGCCCTACCGCTGAGGGTTCACATCCCAAGTGCACTCTCCAAACCATAACTTCACATTACTGTTGTATGAAACAGAGGATATAACTAGTTATATGGCCTCTCCATAAAAGGAGTGTAATTAGTGAATCTGTGGCTAATGTATCCCAGAGGCTACATTACAGTCCACTATGCTTTACAGGATTTGCATGACACAGGGATGGGTACGTATCACAGGGTATCATAAGACCACTGTAACATGAGCCTCAGACACACTGCTGGTCCCCCAAGGAATATTATAGGCTGCTGATACACAGTTTCATCAGGAGGGTTAGCTCAAGTGCAGTGTGGAGATTACATTTCCTGCAAGTCAACGGATTCCCCTCGTTTCTTATGTGTCTGCTTTGATGAGAATGTAAAAGTGACATGGTGCAGGAGGTTGGACTGACTGCTTTTTCAGCTCTCTGCTAAGCGTTACGTTCAGCTTCAGAGGCAGCAGGCTGTTAGTTTTTCTATAAAAATGGGAACAATGATACGTACATGGAATATGTTTATTTATTTTTTCCACAAACAAACAAGCAAAAAAAGGATCCAACAATAGGCTTATGGTAAACTAGGATGCGTGAGAAAATCTGTTCTGAAAACCAAAAGGGGAAAGGGAGTGGACAACAATAGACTTCCTGTCAAACATGCTAACGTCACGTCCTTTGGGAAAATGTGATGGGTAAGCCCTTAGCTCAGCCCGTGTAACGTCAAATCCTGGAAACAAAAATAAAGAAAAAGAAAAAACTGCTGGTACTATTTAAGATAAAATATTTAACTTACTGCAGAGGAGGATGTAGCTGTTTGTGGCTTTCTAAACCAGTACAGAGTTAATGCCTCCCACTATCTACTACACCAGATATAAGGCATTATATTTAAAGTTACTGTGGTGAAAACACATTTAATAGGACTTGGAATAAAGGGGATTAATTTAAACAAGGATTTTTATTCTTTACATACAGTATATGTTACACAAACATCATGCGTCAGAGAGCTGCAGAAGAAACAGAAATGGTTTCCTTCCTCAGGTGTCCTGCCACACAGTATTCAGACCCAAAAACCTTATGCACATGTTGTGTGTGTGTGTGTGTGTGTGTGTGGGAGACTCTGAGTGCTCAAAGTGTAAGTGTGAACTAACAGGTGCTCAATTCTTGGAAAGTGATGGGTGCTGCTGAGTCATAGCTAAAATGTCTCACTAACCACACAGCTGAATTTGCTCTCTTTCACAGATCCGCTCGGTTTCAGTGTGACACATCTGACTGGGTTAGTCAGTTTTCTATGAAATACAGCATATGCAAAATTACAAGATGTTTTTTGCAGACTTGCGCAAAATAAGAAGCTCAAACCACTTGAAGTCTGACTATCACAAATCACATTAGTACTGTTGTAACCTACAGCATATTTTTGTTGTGCATGTAGGCTGCAGAAAAGATCTATAAAATAAAGTTTGAAAGCTTTCCGTGGCATGTTCTGTGATATCTGATGCTTTCCAGGATTTAGCAAACTATTTCCTCCAGCTGCATCATGCACCTCGGTCTACTAGTAATCTATATTTTCCAGAAAAACTTATCTTCATATCCACAGGTGTGTTTGAATGCATCATTTTAGCTATTGATATTCTGTGTTGGCTGTGAGAGGAATTGTGATACAATCATAAGAACAAATGAGATTATAATCACAGTTCTTTTTTTATTTTCCAGCATACGAATGCAAGCTATAACTCAAATACACGATGTAGTGTAATTATATCTTTTGGCTCTTTTGATCTACAGAGTTATGAAGGTATGACCTGATGTTAATCACACTTTTGCTGTCAGTTACATTCAGGATGAATGCAGAAACCAAAGTCCACATCATAATTTAGTCATGTAGTACCACTCTTCTTTACAGTTCTGCAATGCTTCTTTGCAGCATTTGTTTATGCACAGTGGACCAAAACTCTTTAATCCGGTTCAGGTCTGGACTTTTGCTCCTTGCAATGACTTGTTTCTGTCCTTTTTCCAACTGTTGTTGTAGATTTCCTGCTATTTGGGACCATTGTCTTGATGAATGGCCTGTAATCGACCAACCTTAAGTTTGAATAGACTCTCCAATGCGCTGGTACACAGAGGAGTTTATAGTCTGAATGACTGTGCAGATCCTGTGACTTCAGAACAAATCATAAGTCTTCTACCACCATGCTTCACTGCTAGGAGGCTTTTCTGCTGATATGCCGTTTGAATTCTTTCTTCTTTTCATAAGCCCTTTCATTAAAACCCTCCCAAACAACTTGTTCAGACTTTTACTAACTTACTGTTATGAACCCGAGGCTTACGGGGGCCGGCGGTTTTTCCCCGATCGTCTGACCTTCAGACAAACTTGCAGAGGCATCCACTTCTGGGAAGATTTCCAGCTGTTGTAAATGTTTTCCATTTGTTAATAATCTTTTTGTGTGTAGAAATGTCTGCAAATGGCCTATAAGCTTTTCCACATTGGTGGGAAGCAATCTTGTTTCTCTAAGATGATTGCTGATGTCTTTCTTCCTCAGCACCTAAATGCTCAAGACATCTGCTTTTACACAGGTGCTCCGATGTTTGATGATCAAACAATAAAATGCATTTGATAAGCAACATCTGGATCTAATTTAACCTCTGGACTGTTTTGGCTTAGTTTTTAGTAAAAGGTGTCACAACAGTGTGTTGAAATGTAAACTTCAGACGAGGATTTGGAAATTAAATGTTTCTGACGTTTGTTGTTGGCACAAGTTGCTGAAGCTGAATTTACAACCATGCCAAACACATTTCAGGTCTTTTCCCGCTTCTTCCTCACAGTAACACAAATGGTCCTGCAAGTTAAACACAGAGGGTGTTAATCAGTGTGCTTATGAGCAATAATGTGTGTACTGACTGGAATATTAGGAAGCATAGTGCACAGACAGGTAGGAGCTGTTGTCCAAAGGCTTATAATTCAAGCTTTAATCAACTTTATCATTAAAAATAAATATTCCAATCACCATGTGTGTTACCTAAAACATGCATTTTATGGCAAAAACATGAAATTTTAAAAGTCGCTTCGTCTGTAAAAAACATTTATTAGAAGCTTACACTTAAAAACTTTTGTGAAAGAAATTTAACATCAAATTGTAAAAGTCCATAATCTGAGCAGTCTGATGACCCACCTCCCGAAAAGCATTGAGTGCTCGCCCCACAAGCTCTCCAGTACTGATGCTGAAACTAACGACCTGTTAAAACGGCTGCTTTTATGGCGAGTATACATCAGTAACGGTGACAAAACTCAGAAGCAAATAACAGCAAAGACGTGATGATTTTATGCAAACTTCAAACAGAGCAGAACAGAAGATATCCCCCGACCACAAACTTGTGGCTGAACTTTCCGTCTCACCTCTCATACTCTGTAATCATGTTCTGCTTATACGTGGAACATGCTTACACTGTTAAACTGTAACTATGGTGATGACATATTGTGCATACTTCTGCAACATGTAAAAGCCAGCGTGCAGCACTGTTCTACTCATTTATACTTGGAGAATCCAGCAGTAGTGCCAGATTAAGAGGAGTCATGCTTTTCAACTGGTTAGATTAACCCTAAGAAGCCACATGTGAGCTTTCCCCATGTAGAAGCACTGAAGGAGCGTCTGCATCTCGTTAACCCCATCCATCAGTTTTCCATGCGGGATTCTCTTATTGGCTTCTGATTTAAAAAGTTCAAAGTGTCCCCGCTGCCCTGGCTTGGAGTGGAAAGGTACTCCAACTCATAGCCTCCACTTTTGTTAGCCGGTCGAACTTCACTTGATGTTTTCTTGTGTTCCAGGATCTGCTGCAGCTGGTGGCTAGCATAGTCCGGCTTGGTGGTGAGGGGTCCCGCAGGGACTTCTATGCCCAGGATGTCTGTGACCATGTAAGGACGAAGCCACCCAACCAAAGGGGTGCTGCCGGGGGTGTAGTGGGTCTGTCGGTGGTAAAAGAGGAGCCCATCCACCTGCAGCCAGAAAATTAGAATGAAAACACACACACACACATATATATAAAGAGAAATGTTTGAAGATCCTTACACTGAAGCTGTACTTTGCAGCCAAAGCTTTCTGAATGGATTCTGCAGTGCAGTCAGAGCTCTGAAGACTCACAAACTGGAACTGTTGGAGCAAACAAAAGCAAACCATCATGTTTTTCTTTTATTCCAAACACAATTCATCTCTGTGTCAAATTCTTAGTGGTGAGTTTACTTTGCAAAGCCTGATTTACTTCCTACTGGGCTGCAGTATGCAAGAGCTGAAGATCAAGAGGTGGACGTTGAACCCAGAGTTCCTTCAAGACTTCTTCAAAGCACCAAAATCTTCATGATTATGGATTAATAATACATTCAGCTCTGCATGAATAAAGAACATTCTAATAATTTTGATTTATCCCTTTGTCTCATTTCCTCCTGAGAAAATTTGCTTTGCTTTTATTTATCCCACAAGTGGAAATCTGGTTTAGCAGGGAAGGAAAAGTGTTAAAAAATAGAGTATTTACAGATGGGCGAAGAAAGGAAAGAAAAGCTTTAACAATCCCTTCAATGAGGCCTTTCTGTTTTGTTGGGAGGAACTCCTTTCAGGAAGTAAGGGTCACTAAAGGATTCAGTAAATCAGAAAATGACTCGCAGGACTTCTACACCTACCAAATCTGAATTTAACTCATCAGCATCAATAAAACACAAGTAATGGACTTCAATCTTACCAGACTTTTAAAATCAATGCACTAAGACTAATGAAACTGCACATGAAAAGATGTTTCACGGTTTCTGGTGCTGATACCCACCGGGTTTCGTTTGGCAATCTCCGAGAGGCCCTCTGTCTCCTGAACTTTAGACTGAAGCCAGTAGAAACGAAACTCTGTCTGTTGATGAGACAACAAGAACAATAAACAAAGAAACCCCCCAATACTTTTTAAATTCCAGGGAAAGGAGATGGCTAAAAAAAAGCACATCTGTGTCCCAGACTCTTAAGTAATAAGACAAGCATTCTTGGACAGTCAGAGAACTAGAAACCAGTCTTACTGGGCAGTCATAAACCGGGTGGCCTCTCCAACACATGACATCAAGGATGTAGTATGTTCTGTCCACCTCGCTGTAAATGCAGTCCAAGATTGTATAATCTGCATAGAACACAGATCAAATCTCATTTATAATCACACAACTATCAATTTGACAAAGATTTAGGAACATCTGCAGAGTAGTTTTAGGAGATTTTGGATCAATATCAGCCCAACTACAAGCTTGGATGATTGCTGGGGGGATTCATGGCATAAAACAAGAGCTTTCAGGTCTCTTAATGGCGTTTAAAACAATGGGGCCTATCATAATGTGTTCCCACCTACAGTACCTTTTCCCATAGCGGAGTTGTGTCTGTTCCCACCGGGCAGCAGGGAGGGGAAACGGTTCACACAATAGCCGCTTTTAGTGTATGCTGCAGTGGAACCCTTCAGACGAAAACAGACACAAGAGAGAAGTGAGAACCGTTATCCTTTGATAGGTTTTTTTTGACATATTCAGGGCTGAATGAGAAAAGGATCAGTGCAACATATGATGTGTGTATATGTGGCCTTGTGACACTGTGATGTGTAGTAAGGCATAAACAATCCTTTTTTGTTTATACCTTTTGGGGGTGTAAAGAAGAAAACAATTCTGTACAAAACATCTCAAACAGTGCAGAACTTTGTTTGATATGCTGAATACACTCGCTGTGATAAACATGTTAAGCAGAGGACATGTCCAGTCCAGTACCTTGTCCAGCTAAACTCACAGGTACTTGTATTCCCTCATCACCTCTTCTACCAGGGTGCTAATATTGCTTTACTTACATTAGTTCCTTCTAAAATCAACAACTATCTCTTTTGTTTTGTGTTCAATATGAGGTCATTGTTTCCACACACTGACTGACCAGTTCTCTGTACTCCACCACTGAAACACCTCACAACTGCAGTCATTGTTGTATTTCTCCAGATGAAGGGAACCAAGAGTTGTATTGGGTGCACAGTGTGAAGAGAAAGGATGAGGGTACGCTCCCTTATGGAGCAGAGACGACTGAATGCTGTGCTGCATTCACTCAGATTATAGTAATGTAACACTTTATATTGTTAGTAGCGGTAATGGCGTTGCAACAATGGGATATGTAATTAATTAGATTACTCCATTACTATAAAAATAATGCAGTTAGTAATGCCGTTATACTTAAACGCCGTTACTCCCAACACTGGTTAGGTAGTTACAAACCCAGATGGTTGTGGAGGTATCCAGATGAATTTACAGAGCTTCTCACATAACAGAGCAGGATGAATTACATTATAAGCACTCGAGAAATCAAAAACAATGATCTTCAAAGTCCTTCAGCTAAGAAAGGGCTCTCTGAAGCAGGAAGATAACAGCATCTTTTAACCAGAGCCATCATGATAAGTGAACTGTAATGAATTCTAGAAGGTGTTCATCTGATAATGAGACCTAAAGCAGACAGATCATGAATTACTTTAACACCGTTAGTGAAGGAAGTCACTGCAGTCATCAGATTCTTCTTTCTACAGTGTTCAGGTGCAGTAAAACTGAGTGAATCAAAAGAAATGACATTAAATGCTCACAGCCGTGAAACTCGTCTGATTCAATTCAACGACTGTTCAGTTGTTACTGTCTGTGAGAATAATTATTAGTTCCTGTTTTGTTAAGACCTGATTCAAAGATCAGTGAATACTCAGTATATAATACTCAGTATCAGTCAGTGTCACTAAAGGTTTGCGTGTGCTACGAGTGGAAATGTAATTCACACGATTGCTCATATACCATTTACCTGACATTATCAGGTAAACTAGGGCTGTGTCTCAATACCGTAGTGCACTGGAATATAGTGTGTAAATATCCATGTAAACACATTTAAACATGAGTAGTGTTAGTGTGCTGACACAGCCTAGGTTTACACAATAAGAAAAGCTGAAGGACTTTCTTTATGGAAAAGCCCCAAACGATGGACTTAACCCGCATGTTTTTCATTAACAGCAATCGTCAACTGACTTCACATCTACAAATCCATGTCTTGTTGACACTTCTGTCTTCTGTAGAGGTCACTGAAGGTTAAATAATGCCATGTTTAAGGGTGCGTTTCTTTTACCGACAGGTTTATCATAAGCTTCAGACGGCACATTTCTAACTCCTCTCTAAGTATAAATGTTTTGCTTTCCAGTTATTTAAAAAAGATGTTGAACATTTATGAGAAACTGGTCAAAACTCTGGCCTCTCCTCAACCTGGCATGAAGAAACTCAATCTTTGTTTATTATTGTTATTCGTTATATGAACAGTAACGTATTATAAACACAGACTGAGCAGCAAAGTAAGACAACTAAGTGAATACTTGAACCCTTGTTCCCTTCTCACACTAAAAAGGGTTGAAATTCAGAAAATGCCTGAATATTTGGAAGCTTTAAGTAAGTTTAAAGTGGCCAAAGTGATTTATGAAAAAAGGACAAAATATAGACGTGATGATTTAAAAGCAAATTGTTGTATGTGAAGATTTTTGTACTGCAAAGTGCACCAGTGCAGTTTTAACTAAGGGAGACTAGATTTAAATAACAAAGAAACTAAAAACATTTTTTTCTTGCAAAAATTTCTGTCACAAATAGAAAGAAAAAGAAGACTGAGAAAAAATGTGCAAAAAAAAAACCCCAAGTAGGTCACAAAGGTTAAAAGGTACCGATGACCTACATTCCCCAAAAAGCTGAAGAAATGAGGTCACAAATATCTCATTAAGTTCCCACCATGTAACTTAGCACACACTTTGATTCATGAACTTGCATCATGTAAAAAAATCAGCCTGAAGCTTTTTCCTCTTTGCAAATATAAAAGGCATATGATAGTTCTCACTCTTGCTAATCTTTCTAATCTAATCTACTACTATGATATACGGTTTTCTCTATCAAAGCACTTCCTACTGCTCACATTGCATTCCTCATCTTTAATAGGATTGCTGGAAATGTTTTAAGATGCAATTTCACCGATGAAATCACATCATCCTTCGCAGTATCAGGAAAAACGCACCGAATTAAAAAGGCTTCCTCTAAAACATAACAACAAAACATAAAATCTGGATTAATCATTGCAACGCATAGCAATTCTAATGCCTATGTCTAATGCTATGCATTGCAAATGACGACCACTTAAAAACTGGTCACTTTGTAGCTGGAAGGAAACACTCAAACAAAGGGTCTTAGTCTTTGGGGGTCATTTTATATTTTGGAGACAACTGACAGTGCAGATAACGTAAGGTAAACCAGGGTCAGGTTCCTACCTTAGAAGCAACAATTAGGGACCTTTTACCCACAGGACAGACCACCATCAGCCAGTCAGTGTCCAGTTCTGATGGTACATCCACCAGCCACTCTGACAGCATGAGCTGAGGAGGATTAAAACCTTGCTTAAAGTCATCATTATCAATGCTGTTATTAAAGAATAAATATGGAAATGTACATTATCAAAACAAATACTACAGGGCATAGATAGACCATGCAAACCTCAAGCACCCCCTGCTGGCCAGAGAGAGGAAGTGCTGTCTCTTACACAGGCAGAAGAGGGAACATCTCTAGTGGAAAAACATCAAATACTGACCTGGTTTGCATAATGCTTTGGCAGCTTCCTCCTCTCAATCTCCATCCCCTCCTCGTCTGTGTTGCCATTCTGGACCCGTTCTCCCTCCTCCTGCTTTTCCATGTCTTCCTCTCCATCGCTGTCTGACCCTGTCCAGTCCCCATCCGCCAGGCGCCGTGCATGGTTGATATAGTTTAATCTTTTACTGAGATTAAGACATAGAGAGAGAAGACCAAGAAAACATTCCCTTCAGAGACTTTGGCTGTAGCATTTGTTCAAACACTACGAAACGGAGGAAAGAAGTATGCACTTGTTTCAGTTCTGCAGTTTTTTTGTACCTAGAAATAAAAATATGGTCTTAAAATGAGCTAAATACAACAAATTAACAACAATGCACTCAAATGATGGTATTTATCTAACAAAGGAAGCAGTATTAATCTGAAGTGACCGTTTTCTGTTTGTTATCACATTCTTCTTTCAACACTTTATTTTGGGTCATGAGGCTTGCAGCATTCGGTAAGCGGTTCTCTTAAAGCATTATCAGAACATTTCCATCAGGTTCAGGTCCGGACTGCACCTGGACCATTGTAATACTTTACTTAGTTCCTTTTTTCTGCCATAACGTTGTAAATTTGCAATGTCCCAGCTTAGACCAAGCTTTGGTAGTCAAACAAATGGCCTCCCATTTGACTTCAAAACACGTTGGCATACAGAGGAGTTCATAGTTGACTTAAATTCAAGATGTCCATGTGCTGTGGCTTCAAAACGACCTGAAATCGCCAGCTATGTATATTTAATTAGCAGCACCTGGCTGATAATACTTTCTCAAGCTCTTATGGAAGCAAAAAAACATAAACAATGCTTCTACGTTTTTTTTAACTTAAATAATATGTGATAAACACCTGTCGTTGAGGTTTTACTCAGCGGGTTTTAAGACTTTCTTTTTGCTTTTATACATAATGTTTTAGAAATGGAGGATGTACTTTCTTTCTTCATTTGATCTGGTTTTAAAACAAATACATGGCACTAGGATGTACTAAAAAGCACAACAGCCATCCCAGCATCTATAATAGCAATGTCAGTTGCACCAAACATTAAAGCTGAGGATATTTACGTTTTCTGCAGGTCTAGAAAGCGCCGGCGCCGCTCACTTTGCTCCAGAACACTGTATTTGCTCTTGTACTGAGCCAGCCGAGGGTGAGGGGCGGCTGTACTGTTGGGCTCCTTGGAGACAGCAAAGCTTGCTGAGAGGGCTTGGGTCAGGTCATCCATCGTGGGGACACTGTAAATACACCACATGCTTTTATGAAAACTAAGAAGAATCAATACGTTTGATTAAAAAAAAATTCAACAAATCATATAATGCAAGCCCGAAGTAGAGTTTATTTCTGCTGCAGGTCATTCATTAACATAATTTGTTTCTAATGAAACACTGCTGACACCAACAATAAACACATGCAGTGCAAACGTCTCTAGTGAAGCAGCTCATGTTACATTACAATGTGTTTCAGAGGCAAACATACACGTGTCATTTACCACAGACATCCTCTGTATTCTGACAGCTCAGCATTTCATAAACATCTGACCAACTTTCTGCATGCTCATGTCTCTGCATGCATGTTTATCTTATTATGTGAAGCACAGCATTCAAAAGTGTTGGTTTGATGTTGCTCCACCACCTCAGTGGCTGAACAACTTCCCATTTGTGACTGACTCGACAACGAGTGCCACGGCAGATCAGAAAATAGTAGAGGTGTCTCAATATGGAGAGTTTTGGAGAGTCTGAACCCAGTTTCAGATCCAAATAAAATGCTACAGCAGGAGTTTAAACATCAAGGTAAGTCAAGATGAACAACTTCCAAGTCATCTCACGTGACAGTGATACACAACAGAAGCTAAAAATGAGCAGATCATTACTTCTGAGCAGATAGGATGGAGAAATATTGACATTTACCCCATAATCGATTACAATCAATCAGCAAACTGTTCACATTGAAGTTAAACCTCACGTGGAACCTTATCATTAGGGCCTTATAACAGGACATAACATCAAATTTCAGTCACTGTCAACACCATCACCCCCTTATATTGATCTTATTGGATAACAGCTGCACAATAAGTAGATGGAGTCCAAACATGTTTGTTAGATAAAGTAAAGAAAAATAAAAGTATATTTCAAATCAAGTTATGTACAGCTGGTACTGTACTAACGTTGACTGAATGAAACCTCATGAAATAACTTAACAATAACAATACATGTACAAGACAATGATCCTGTCTTCTAATAACGACATTGTGACAAAAGCCCGTGGTCATTTGTTTTCCTGACTGCCTCATGTAGTCATTAACCTTAGCAGTTAGCTTCGTGCTACACCTGGCAACATTGTACAGACTGGTGGACGGTTGGTAAACCTATCTTGACAGAGTTACTAAAATGCTTAAATTCCCACAAATTACATAAAATACAGAATTAAACCGTAAACAATAAACTCAGGGGAACTGTTAACTTTTACCGGGTAGCTAGCTCCTGCTACGGCTGCTGCTGAAACGTCACGCTGTCATTTTCTTATGGGAAGAGCAAATTCTAGTTGGCCGCCCATAATGGCAAAACTATTCCGGAGTTTAACAATTTGGCGTTTTACAGAAATAGTTCATGACAGGCCCACAAAGTTTTGTTCTGCAGAACGAAACATCTTCATGCTTATGTTTTTTTATACCTCCAATGTATGCATAAAAATCATAAATACAAATAAAAACAAGCAAATGAAACAAGCTAATGAACCTCTAAAAT
>JBAMHV010000010.1:10927683-10944873 GCA_037177535.1 Pseudomugil gertrudae
TCTAGTTGGCCGCCCATAATGGCAAAACTATTCCGGAGTTTAACAATTTGGCGTTTTACAGAAATAGTTCATGACAGACCCACAAAGTTTTTTTTTTTTTTTACCTCCAATGTATGCATAAAAATCATAAATACAAATAAAAACAAGCAAATGAAACAAGCTAATGAACCTCTAAAATATAAGTGACACTGGTGCGTCACATTAGCTTATTAAGGTAATTTATGCATGCTTGCGTTTGAAATGTTATGTTTCTATTGCTTTACGTATTTTTAGGAAAATAGTCCATGAATTAAAAAAATTAAGCTCAAAGACCTTGTGTTTCAGATTTTATTTCTTACCGAAAGCACAGATACACAGCATTGTTGTGGTATCCTTACCACAGAAATGTAATTTTTCCTTGTCATTATAAACTATATCACACATTTAACTAAAACAATGAGTCCAATCAATTGTAATTATCATAATTTGAGGCATGATTACACAAACAATCACTTGGAAGTTGCAACTAGTGCTGAGTGTAATACTGCGATCTTCCTGGTGGGGGCGGTGCTGCTCCTGTCTTACTGTTTTCTAACATAAAGGGTGAAAAAGGCGAACTTGCCTTCAATTGTCTGAGTCTCACGTCATGGAAAGAGTTACTTTGTTGCAGCGCGCCGAGAAATAATCTAAAAACAATGACGGTGGATGGTGGTACGTGACTCTCTTCTGCCAGTTTGGTTCCTAATTGTTCTTTAGTGAAACGTAAGGAGTGAAGATGCACAGGAACCTGTTTACAAGGAAGACGCAGCAAGTTTCAGCCTGAAGGGGGAAAGCGGCGACGGCTCAAAATGCACTGGGATACCATTACTCATCCTGTTTTTTGTCACGCCGGGACACTTTGTGTTGGAAATATTTTTATCACGAATTGATTTTAGACTCCGTGATGACAAACAAGTGTTTGATGAGCGAACTTAGCGACATAACAGTCCAAACTAAGAGGATTAAAACGACCGCCTGTGCTTTTCTGGGAGCCTTTTGATGGAAGCAGTTTTTGTTTTGAACCTGTTGTGTTTTGTAATGTGAACGGAGACACATACTCCCTCTGTGAAGAGGGTCGTATTATATCACAATAGCCAACACTTAGTGGTAGGACTTGAAGTATAAAATGGTAATAATAATCAAATAGTATCCTCAATGGGCTGAGATAGTTAGATTGGCTGTTTTGCTAGTTGTATTTTTATGTAACCTGAGCTTTAGATTTAAACAGGTCATTGTATACTTCTGTGTCTGCTCCAAATAGTGCCATGTAACTTGATATGAGTTTTAATATTACAGTAGGCCAGTCTAAAGAGTTTCCAATGCACTAAAACCATGCCACTAGTTAACTTAGGCATGTAGAAATATCTGGTTTAGGACACTTTGAAGTATCAATATGTCAGTTAAAGCCAGAGCCCTCTACACTTTTTTAAGTGAGAACAAAGAAGAGATCAGTATCCAGGAGAATGAGGAACTGATTATCTATGACAAAAACTCGGTGGACGGCTGGTTTCAGGGCGAAAACAGCCGAGGAGAGCGAGGTCTTTTCCCTGCATCCTATGTGGAGATCATTCGCACTCGTTCAAACTCTAATGTGACAGATTGCTCCATAAGCCCAGCAGGCTCTTTAGGGAATGACTCTCATTATTCCCCATCTACCCCAAACACCCTGCTTCACTCCGTACCGATTGACGATGAAGATGACTACGATGATTGGGACGATTGGGATGACAGATCCACGGTGGTGGAGGACGCTGATAATACCAGGAGTCCTGGAGCTAATGGACATATTTATGAGCGCCCGCTGTCCAATAACCCAAATGTGCACTACAGGGCAAAGTCCATATCTGGGCAAGACAGCATGTCCAGCTCCAGGAAGGGCAGTATGGTCGGAAGAAACTTGAACAGATTTTCCAGCTTTGTCCGCTCAGGGGTAGAGGCATTTGTACTTGGTGACGTCCCAATGATGGCTAAGATTGCAGAGTCCTACACTATTGAGATGGGTCCTCTTGGGCCGAAGTGGAAGGAGAACCCAAAGCCTTTCACGTGCTCCATTGAAGACCCCACTAAACAGACGAAGTTCAAAGGTATCAAGACTTACATATCGTATCGGGTGACGCCAAGCCACATTGGCCGTCCAGTGTATAGACGATACAAACACTTTGACTGGTTGTACAACCGCTTACTGCACAAGTTCACCGTGATCTCTGTGCCTCACCTCCCCGAGAAGCAGGCCACAGGGCGGTTCGAGGAAGACTTCATTGAGAAGCGTAAGAGGCGACTGATACTGTGGATGAATCACATGACTAGTCACCCAGTCCTTTCTCAGTATGAAGGCTTTGAGCACTTTCTGATGTGTGCGGATGATAAACAGTGGAAACTGGGCAAGAGGCGGGCGGAGAAAGATGAAATGGTTGGCGCCCATTTCATGTTGACCGTCCAGATCCCAACCGAGCACCAGGACCTTCAGGATGTCGAGGAGAGAGTCGACAACTTCAAGGCTTTCGCCAAGAAAATGGATGACAGCGTGATGCAGCTCACGCATGTTGCGTCTGAGCTGGTACGTAAACACCTCGGTGGTTTCAGGAAGGAGTTCCAGAGGCTGGGAAATTCCTTCCAGTCCATAAGCCATGCATTCACGCTGGACCCTCCCTATAGATCAGACACGCTCAACAATGCCATCTCCCACACTGGTCGCACCTATGAGAACATCGGAGAGATGTTTGCAGAGCAACCCAAGTATGACCTCTTCCACATGCTGGATAAGCTGTCCCTCTATCAAGGCCTGCTCGCAAACTTCCCTGACATCATCCATCTACAGAAAGGTAATGATCACAATGTGGTTTACTTTTATGCCTGCATACTCTTAGAGGAAGCAATAAGATGATTTCCTCCACAATCAGCCCAGATGGTCGAATGTGTTGAAGCTTTCCTGCTGTTTAACTGAAGTTGATATTCAGAGATAACTCTTCATCGAAAGAGGAGATAGTACCTCAGTTATTACTACCGTGTACAACAGTTTGTTAGAGGACACGAGGCACTGCAGAAATACAGGTCTTATTCTCTCTGATCACTCATAACAACCTTCCTAATGAGCTAATTCTGCATTTTCCACAAGCTTCATTAACAAGTGAGGAATAATAGAGTCTCTGCTAAAGAGAATGGGTTACACCTATGGACTGTGATCATATTTCACTAATCAATTGTAGTTTATTTGGTAATGGATCACTGATTTGCCACTGCATCTCTAAGCCCTCCATATCATACACCCGCAGACACATTCACACATATACATACGTCAGAATACCAAGAACACATCATTACATTGCATTAGCATGTTTTATGTGTCACCCAAGAATGAGCAGCAACACACACACACACACACACACAAACACACACACATGCTACGGTTGACATTTATGACAATGGAGTTGCACAACCTGCATACAGTTTTTTTCATGTGTCTTTGGAGAAAGAGTGCTCATATGCTTCTAAAATTGGTACGTTTGTACTTTTTTATTTGGTTTGTAAATCATTTTTTGTTGTCAAAAATGCCAAAAGTAAAAAAAAAAAACCAACAAACTATTGGCACATCCTAGAGCAGACGGAAGGCCACTGCCATGCAGGTTTTAGTGGTTTCCTTGCTTCAACACATCTGATTTAAATAGAGCAGACCACCTCAAACACATTGTTAAGTTTGGGCCAGGTGAGTGCTGGCGGGAAACGGCTCTGCAGGACGATGGCCCTTCAGGATCGGAGTTGGAAAAACTGTAGAAGTGCTAGTGTAATATTTCAGTTGTAGCACCTTGTTAATAGTATTGATGCAAAGTATGCATACATAATTTTGTCAATAGCAAATGGAAGAAGCCCAAACAGACCAAAGCTCTCCTGCAGATTGGTCTTACAGCTCTGATATGATGATGTATAACAAAGCAGATGCCTTCGCATTAAAACAGTTTTTAACAGTATTTATCTAAACATATTCTCACTAATTTATTGCTGCACATGTCAGACACATTAATTCCTTCTCATACGTTTTCAGAACGGATGCTGTCCCAATGCCCGGGGGTGTTTAATTATTAACCTAACTGACCTGTAATCATTAAACATGCCATTATCCTGAAACAGTTACAGGAACTTATATGACTGTCATCACAGATGTGTTTGTGCTGATTTTCATAGATTCCCGAACATTGACTCGTCATGTTTTTGCATTATTTGTGCAGACACAGTGTTGGTAAATCTGCATTCTGTGATCGGGGGGGTCACAGGGAAGGTACTGGCTGCTGCCAGTATAGACTGAGTAATGACGCTGGTAAATGTTGTTATCTGCATCAAACAGCTGGCTCTCATTATCACAGTCATTTGTGATACAATTCAGCAAGTTACTTTAAGTCACCCCACCCAGGAAATAATGAGGAAGAAACCAGGCCCTCTGACCAAAATAAAAAGTCAGCCCACAAGGAGAGAAAAACACACACAATGACTCCTTCAAAGCTGTGTGCAGTGTGTAGTAGTTGTTCAGATTTTTGCCTTATTGATGAAACAAGCCCTCTAGCTAATGGTGGCTAATGTTAGCAAGCATCTTTTTACAGACTCCCCTCTTTCTGCTATTTGTCTGTTAACATTGTAACTACAGTAGTAGCTGTTATTTTATTATTCTCACAAACAAAATGATCCAATAGGACAAAAGAAGGAAAGGTTGCAGGAAGGATCAAACCTTTGCCATTGATCGTCAGCCCAGTTTTACTCTCATTTGGCATAGCTTAGCGTTTTCCTGCCTGCTTCTATTTAGGAGTGGCTTCCTGACGGTCTTTCATAAAGACCATTTATAACCAGATTTCATCACAAAGTAGACGTTAGATTCTGAAATTCTTTCCTATTGTGATATAGCTCACACTTATTTTTTTCCTTCACTACTCAATCTTCCCAGATTTTTATAAGTGCATGCACATCATGCTGAGATAATAACGTTTTGAGCACTTTGAAAGTGTCAAACTGTCGTAGCTGCAAATGTTCATGAATTAACTTAAAAATGAATTAAGAAACTGGATCAAAATGTCTTTTCTGATAAGTTAGCTCGCAACAAAAGGCTAAAATCGCTTTTTGCTAAGTTGTTTGTTTCATCTCTTATATTTGGAGGTTAGGAGCCTTTTTCTGCTTATATGATTTATAAGTCAGTGTTAATCTATTAATAAAAAGGTATAGTTTTATTGGGCTAGTTTAGCCCATTAGAAGTCAGTAGACTAAAAATGAGCTAAAATAAAACCGAGATCTTTTTGAAGATCAATGTAAAACATTAAAAGTTTGGAAAACCATAACTTTTGCATAGTATTGATCCATTTTTAAGTGACAGGGCTGACCCAAGCATAATTGGATTGGGCCCCACGCAGACCACCTCAGCTCACATCATGTTTCACGTTTACTGAGTTCCAACACTTTAAAGATATTATTATACATTATTTGTTGTTTGTTAACTTCATGCTGATGCCAGTTTGGCTGTGGTTTTTAACCTTAATGGGGTAGTGTTTCTTAACCCTGGTCCTCCAGTATCCCTGCCCTGCATGTCTTAGATGCAACCCTAATTTAACACACCTGATTCAAATGAATAAACTTTCTCATCAGGTTCTTTGCAGCCTGTTAACGAGCATTTATTCCATTCAGATGTTAAAGTAGGGTTGCCTCTAAGACATGCAGGGCAGGGATACTTGAGCACCAGGGTTGGGAAACACTGGGGTAGAAGATTTGGAGCAATGCCTCCATAATAATTTGGACATTTTTAATGCGCAGTGTGATGCACCAGTGTGGCCTACTGAATTTGTATTTTAAACATCAGCAAAACACATTTCACCCAAACAAGTTAAGCTATTTAATTACTTTTCATTTTAAAATTTGAAGCAAAGGTGTGGAAGTATGCAAAATGTAATTTATTTCACTGCAGCATAGTTTAAACTGGAGCTATAACCATAATAATCACCTTTTAATCAAACATTTCCTCATTTAAATAGCAGGTTTGCTAAGTTTGGACATTTTTAGTTTTGACATTTTCATAGACATAATTTTTATAATAAAAAAACACAAAGAGTGTGAAATTGGAATTATGCCCATCTCTAGCTCCTTGTAAACTGTGTTTTCATGCAGGGGGAGATCTTTTCCCTCTCCTGGGTCTTCCTTGTCTGCCCAGATAAGTTTCTTTGATGTACTGTTACTGGTGTTGCGCCCAACGAAATACAGCTGTGACAACACTCAAGCATAAAAGTGAGGTCAGCTGTTTCCGGTGCTCTGTTCTCCCTTGTCTTTATTCACTTATTGCTTTTTTTCCGCCCTGTCTTTTCTAAGGAGCTGTTTTCTAGCCTTGACTGCATTGTGCTACAGGGATGGCATCAGGAT
Organism: Pseudomugil gertrudae; assembly: GCA_037177535.1. NCBI lineage: Eukaryota > Metazoa > Chordata > Actinopteri > Atheriniformes > Pseudomugilidae > Pseudomugil > Pseudomugil gertrudae. Next base: position 10,934,089 of record JBAMHV010000010.1, read on the forward strand.
GTTGTGGTGTGCAGCAACTGCATGTAGCCTTGATAAAATAAGCCAAAGAAGAAGGTTTTAGAGTTATCCTAGTGTGTGCTGCATCAGCCACTTCATCCTCTTTTTCCTCTCAGTATCTTCACATCTGGATAATTCTTTCATCTTTTCTCCTGCACACATCCACCTCTGAACTGTCTGACTGGGCTTTGCTCTGGTTTCAGTAACAAAGGACGTAAATCTTTCTGATACAGAGGCTGGAACTCCTACCGGTGCATTGCAGCTTTCTGAAACAGCCAAATCTAATCTCAGAGATGAAGGGTGTATTCAGATCAGGATGTTTGATTCGAGTCGTTGTTTGTTTACCACAAACAAAGCAGACTTTGTATCGTGAACGTGCAAAAAAAGGTGCATTGTGGGTTCATCGCACAGCATTTTGCGTAAACACAACCAAAACAAATGAACAGAAATAGCTATTTCGGTATTTAAAATGTCAGACTTGTTTGCGTAGCTCGGTGTGAACGTAATCTCAAATTATCACACATCCAAAAAGGTTTGGATACGATAGATTAAAGAGATTTATCATTACATTAAGCTGCTGAGTGATTGCAGTTATTTAATAATGGACGTTTGCATTGCGTTACACTTAATAAGAGCACAATTGTTAGTTGTGTGTTCTCAGGAGATCAGAGTATAATGACATTGATTGTGTGTAATATTTGTGGGAGGTAAAGTAGATATCAGATTCTGTAGATTTCGCAACCAACAACATTTAACGGCTCCGAGACAAAACTGCCCTTATTTAAGCTTTGAAAGGGCATACAACAGAGAGAAACCAGCCTCACAGGGCAGGTATCCGTCCATTCAGACGTGATCACACACAGCGTAAGATGAGATCTGAAGCTTTAAAAAGAACTAATGAGGCTTGTAGACATAACAAGGTCGAAAAAGATTTAAAAAGTGGACGAAACAGAGTGGTGGATCTTTTCATAATGCTAACACACGCATAAACATGAAACAGTACATGCTTTGTGTAAGTTCAGTGTCCCCTGTAACCATTAGATCCATTAGAACCACACCAATGTTACCATGTTTGTCTCATTCACTCGGTAATGACATCATTTCATCAGGTTGTGATCCCGTACTCCTCTTGTACGTTGAAAACCATGTTTTTCAACCTTATCTGCTTGAAGCTTAATACCCGTGTCTACAAAACAAAAAAACAGAATGGGCTCAAATCTAAGTGAACTCACTATCTTAGTCAAGATTTAGCATGTCGAGGAGGCTGTCCATTAACCGTGACTCTTGGGAGGATTACTTATGAGTTTGTGTTTTTAGGGAATGCAAAGCTTGTGATAAGGTACTATGAAAATGTCCATTTTCTGTATAAACATATTCCAAGGCAGGCCTGAACCACGGCTTTATTCAAAATGAACGTTATTGAATAGAAATTTAGTGTCTGTGTTCTTGCCAGTGTCAAAGTCTCCGTCCCCCTCCTGTTGGTCGCATATTTACCTCAAACAGCTGATGAAAGACGTGCAGCTTCCCTGGTACAATTTAATGTAAGATGCTGGACAGACACTAGAATTAGCTCCACACCAGCATTCCCATCCCCCTCATCTGCACATTTCCACCATAAACTTCAAGGTTTCATCACTTATGATGCCTGCAGGGCAGCGTTACATGTGAGCAAAGCTGTTTTCAGTGCCTTTAAAGTGCAGAGACCACGTTTGTCCTTTTTTACCTTCTAGATGTTGCTCGGATTCCAGAATAGTACATTGTTCACTCGCTCTCATGGGATGCCTCCAGTCATCGTATGTGAGCCAGTCAGGTTTTTAATACAGACACGGGAATAGTTGTCCTCCATATTGCAACACATTTAGCAACCACATGTGGGCTCTATCATTTGAGGGTAAAAAATATTTTGTTTACCAACTCTCAGGAAATGTGTTTGCCAAATGCCCCCTTGAGCTGCAGGAATACCAGAGAGGCCTCTGATTTTGAAGGGATGCCCTCATGTGCCGCTTTCTGTTTTGGCTGCACAAATGCTACATGATGTATAGGTTTTCTGAAAGCAGACTAGTACAGGCTTTAGTTTGTAGAATGACAGAAATGATGGTGATTTCTCTCCCATACACTTGTCAGAACACACGATACAACAGAAAGTTGTCAGCAGGTACTCGAGCTGTAATTGGAAAAGTCAGGATCAGTGTTTGACACCTTTCAAACACAAACTGCATGTCGTGTGGTTGGTTGACTGCGGTGATCATGGAGAGCGAACGGTTCTTCTTTCTCTCGACTGCTTGGTCATAAATCTTGACAAAGGTCCTCGTCTAACACACACTGCCAATCCACATGCTTCTGCATTCCTGTGTTGGTGCAGTGCAGCGTTGTTTCACAGAGATCACAGATGTCTCAGAGGACTCTCTTTACCCGCTCTGCCATCAGCCTTCACTTAGAGAACCAGATTTCTGTAGAAGTAGAAAGGCATCAAAGGGGACATTTCATGCAAAATACACTTTTTTAGCCCTTAAATACCTGTTTTTGTGCACTTCTAAGTGTTTAAGAATGCAGAAAATGTAAATGTATTCCTTCCTGAAGCTGCGCATACATCTTTATATTCTTTTTGGTCATATTTTTCAGTCTGTTTATTTTTCTCTATTCTCTATTAAGTCTATTTTATCTATTACATCACAGTATTTGTTGTGGGTCTGCCAAATAAGGTCTTGCATTTCCTGGTAATCAAATTCATGAATCTGATACGTTGACATTTATAGTAAACTTAACAATAAAATGTTTCTCTGCCGGGAGATTAGTGTATCGCTGCTATCAAGCTACAAATATGGCGGAACAGGGTAGAGTTGAACTTCCTGTGACCTGGAGGGGGGCGGGGCATGACAGGCCTCGTTCACATTTAAATATCTCCTTTAATCTGACTGATTGGTTAATTAAAAAGACAATTATATTTGAGACATTATTTACTTTTCATTGATTATTGCAGTCTCGATCACCATAATAGGGGTCCAACAGAAGTAAGAAAAAACACACGTTATGTCTTCTGCTAATGTGTGTTATTAGTAATGCTTTAAACTTTGTAGCTGTGGTGATGTGCATAAACAAAGCAAAACAGTCTGCATCTGTACAAGGATTCATTTAGCCAGTAAGTTAGGTCCCTGTGGTTGACACGCAGCTGTTTGGGATAATTAGGTATGTTGTGAGAATATTTAATGTTCTGAACCAGTCCATTGTTGGTCCAATACTCAGAAGTTGTTTCACAAATAAAAACCATGCAGTTCTGTGTGGGTAGGTAGGGTCCCTTTCATCATTTATTTAATCCTTTCCATATATAACTAACCACACTGCTCATCACATGCTGTAAACGAAACTGCCTGTAAGGCACAACACAGGAAAAGAGAGGATCCTCTTATCTCCATAGCTCTGGCTCCATCAGGCGAAGATCCTCTGTTTACCCTCATGTGACCTGTGTACAGTTGTATAAAATGCTTATCTAGTGCAAGAATTCAATGGGGTCGGAGTGGCTGTTTGTTTACACGTTTGACCTGTGATGTAGAGGTATAAAAGTAGAAATTCCTGTGAGACATTAAAGCTTTTCCTGCTGAAACAGGCAGAAAACGGCCTGTTTTGGTTAAAGAGCACATTCCTTAAGCTTGTTACTTTCTCCACAAGAAGCGAGAGCTTTATTTTTGTTGTCAAGATGACAAGAACCAGAAAAAAGTTGGTTTTGGTCTGGTTAATTCATAGTCCACAATAAGCTTAGTCTGCGACGAGGCAGTGGTTACAGCAGGGGGGATGTCTGCGTTTCCGTGGGCAATAAAAAATGACCTGATTATTCACATTTAAGGAAAAACTGTCCACGGCAGGATGAGGTTGTGCGAGTGACAGGGTCTGTGTGTTTAAAAGCTGTATATGTTTTTGTACTTTCTCACTACTTTGATCATTTGTTTATTAAAATGATCTGGTCAACGTCAGCTCAGAAAAACAGTTACCTGCTTCGTGCTTCTCCTCCGCTGGTAAAGTCTGAGCTGCCATAAAGTGCAGCAGCGTTCAGTAACCAGTCCAGTTTATTGTTCAGGTGAACACCCAGGTACCTATAAGATGTCACCATCTCTATGTTCAGTCCTGAGCTGTAGTATCCTTGGAGCTTTTGATTTATTGTCATGAATAAGTGGGAGCTGTTGTTTGTATTTGTTCATAGTTTAATCAATTTCTCTGTTTACTGTATGTAAAGCATGCAGTTCAGTGAACAAAAGTGCCTATTTGTCTTTTCTCCAAGTATTTAGTTACACATTTTTATTCTTTACACTGAAGAAAAACAGATTCTAGTTGTAAGGCTACAGCTAGCACCTTGGTAACATCTACACAATAGTTATAGTTGGTTTGGGCATAATATCCAGTTTTCTGCTGTTAGCATGATGCTAACTCACAGTTATATATTTAGCATTTATTTTGACCGGCCAACCAAAGACCTTTTACAGGAGGAACTTGCTTCTCTGCTCCTCTTTTCAGTCATCGCAGCACTTTTTACTGGACACATTCACGGAGCGGAAACATTACATCTGTTCCATAAGCAAGCAGCTGATGTAATGTCACAAGCAGAAACACAACAGAAGGAAAACATCATAACTCCCGTCTCACAAGTAATAATAAAAAAAGAAGATATATATGCAGATTATGATGTAACCATCTGTAATTGTTTTAATCGGGATGCTTCATATTAAATGTTAAACTGAGTGAAGCCAAGATCTGGTAAACAAAACACTCATAAAGCCAGTCACTGACAGCTGTATATCCAAAATATGCTCATTCAGATCCAGTTAAGTGTCTTATGACATGGCGCTAACACCTATTTTCCCACCTACAAAGTTTCAAAGCTAAACTGAGAAGGAGCACTGAGATAACCGCATTAATTAAGGGTAATGAATCAGACTTCCTTTAAAGAAGCACATCCCTGCTAGTAAACATCATGATGGCATATATGTCCGACATGTGGGAAGATTTGGAACAGAAATATGAAGTATGTTATAGTTTAAATGCACAATACTCTAAAAGAAAAGAACATCTGTTGAACATCTTCATGCATGGATTCAATCAGCAGCGTTTGATTTGAGTTGTGGAGCTTTTGGAAGCATGTCGTATTCCTACAAGCTAACAGCTACGCTAATACTCCAACAACTTGTGGATGAGCACAAAGAAATGTTGAGCATGCTGAGGAATTTGGCAGGTCGCTGATTAAATACTTTTGGTCACTACAAATCCCAGTGCAGCATGAATGATCTTTTTCATCACTTCATTAGGAGGAAATCTTAAAAACGTCTGTAAATGTTTTAGCGTTGCATAGCAACTGTTGGGAATAAGGATGAGACTTGGAGATCGAATTTAGAGAATAGGCATATTCTATCAGAGCTCCAGCTCTTCTTTTGGCCGCTGCAGACCTTTTTAGCTCACTCAGCAGTGTTGCTTTCATGTTCGTCCTTGAAGCTTTAAGGCGGGTTTCAAACACTGGCAGATATTTGACCTCATCACGCATGTCTGTTTTTCCTCTTCACTTTTTATCCTCTCTGTTTTCAGTTCGTCTGCACATGATGTTCCTTTCCTTTCCTTTCCTTTTACTTTCCTTTCCTTTCCTTTTCCTTCCCTTCCCTTCCCTTCCTTCCCTTCCTTTCCTTTCCTTTCCTTTCCCTTCCCTTCCCTTCCTTTCCCTTCCTTTCCTTTCCTTCCCTTCCTTTCCTTTCCTTTCCTTTCCTTTTCCTTCCCTTCCTTTCCTTTCCTTTTCCTTCCCTTCCCTTCCTTTCCTTTCCTTTCCTTTCCCTTCCCTTCCTTTCCTTTCCTTTCCTTTCCTTTCCTTTCCCTTCCTTTCCCTTCCTTTCATTTCCTTTTCTTTCCCTTCCTTTCATTTCCTTTCCTTTCCTTTCCTTTCCTGTCTTCCTCTTCTCTCATTTATTACATGTCATCACCTTTCCACTTGCAGCATCATGTAAAAACTGCATATTTACTTGTATTCATTGTGACATTTTAATCTATTTTGTCATCATGCACCTTTTTGAAGGCAAATAGGGTACCACAGCTGTTGTGTTGCTACTTTTGGGGAAGAAAATAGCAGCTTCTAATATCACCATACTGAATAAACTACCAAACTGGACAAAGTGTGAGAGCACAATGCTTCTATGTAAACTGCTAAACTTGTCCTGTTGTCTATGTGAGAGGAAAAGCAACAGCAGTATTTAAACTATCTCAATGTAAATGGGTCAGAAATGATGCAGTGTGCATGCCAGGCCTCTAGTGTGCAGAGAAACTTTGCAACAACACACCCAGATGTGCACCACATCCTCATAACAGCAGAAAACACAGCAACAGAAGCTTTGCACGCTAACTGCTTAGTATCCGCTTTGCATAAATGCCAGAAAGTATAAGTGACAATATTTCTGAATCCATCTTATTGAGTTTTCAAATATTAGACGAGTATCGGCTGCCAGTATCAGCAGCATGGATAAAACCTGTTTAACAAGGCTCAGTAATGTTCATCGTAATCGCATGTATCAGGTTATCTTTCTAAACCGTGATACACAGTCCATGTTAAAAGATTTATAATGACAGCATTAAGAACATTGTTGGGTGTTTTTACAGAGAACAGTTATGCTCTCTGTAGTTTGGAGTGGTACGTCTTATGTGATCAGTTTCTCATTTTCAGACACAGTGTGGGTGCAGCAGAGATTTCATGCTTCAGTCTTTTCCCGTCCTGGTCTTTGAATTTGGAAAAATCCTCCTTTAGGTGATTGGTGACGTTCGCAGTCTGAACAGCTGTGTTTAGGAGCTTGGCTCTGCTTAACCAATTTGGTCAGGCTGCGTCTCTGTTGACCACAATCATGAAAAAAATGGCTTAGAACTGGCTGTTGTTTATATTTGAAGTTGTTAAGATAGATCTCATTAACAATTTAGCTAATGTGACGCTAAAATAAACAACATGTGATGCTAACACCGGGCTCGCTTTGCTTTGTTTTGCACGTACATATAAACACACGTACACAGCGACAGCATGCAAAAGCAGTCTGTCTGTTAGGATTTATTTCTTTATTTAGGATTTATAAACACAATAATTCAGAATTGTGGCATAAAAACTAAATTGTAATCTGTGATCACTTATAGAAGTTATTCCTGCGACAGCGTCTAGGTCGCTCAGCAGCCAGCCTCGGCTTAAATGCAACACATCTGTTTAGTATTGTGTCATAAAACCTCTTAAAACCTTTTTATTACGGCTTCCTTACGTCTCGTGTTTGAGTAGCAACAGAGAGCGCTATGTCATCAGATCATTGTGGTGCTTGACACGGACGTCAGCCACTGCTGCACACACACACACATGCACACACCCGTTATAACAACGTTGTGTGTGTCACCACGACAAGCCTCATTTGTCCTCGCTTGCAAATGTTTACCGATCCGTCCGGTATGAAAAACACTCACTAATCTTGCTCAGTCACGTAAGTCCTTCTGATGTTTGACGTCTTTGACTCATTTCCCACATGAGTTTATTTTACTATCCACTGATGAGTCACAGCGATTATGCAGAACCAGTGTGGATTATTACTCTGCCTCCCATCCAGTGTTTACGTTTAGTCTATAGCGGCTGTTTCAGTGAGCATGTTCAGCATTCACAGCACTTTATTTTGGACTTATAAGTACTCTGTCATCAGCTGTCGGATATGTTTTCCTCTTTACCTTTCAGAGGGAAGTAATGTACAGCTCCAAAGCACACGAGGAAACAATGAGGTGTGTACTTTGCAGTTTGGATTGCAGCTGGTTAGTCCTGCTGCACTGGTAGTTTTGCTTACTCATTATTACTCATCACTTTTTCACTCCTCATGGCTCTGAACACACGTAAAGGCTTCTTTGGGGGAAAGGTTTAAAGCTTTTTTCCTCCCAGAAGCTGAAGCTCCAGTCCACTTAACCGATGTTGGGATTGTAGAACAGATAGAACAGATTTACTTTATATGAATAATATTTTTACTGTGGTTAAAACATCTCCTTCAGACAATATGTATTTTTATGGAAGGCACTGAAAGAAAAATGCCTCATTGGGTGAAATTTAATATCTTTTTAGTATTCATAATTAGTGTTTTAAATCACTAAATAACTTTCTGTGATTTAAATGTGGTTTTATTAGGTTGTGCTTGTGTTTTATTGCTTTAAGATACAGTTCAACACATTTCCCCCATTATGTTTCTTTAATGTACTGTTTTATCTTATTCTTTGTTATTTAGTTAATATTAGGCCTGAATATGAACTAGTCTCAGCTGAAGAGGCTCCTCTGCATTTTAAGGCTGTCTGCACTCAGAGGGTTAATCAGGAAGGCGAGCATATGTTAGTGTTACAGATGATGCAAATAAAGCATTAAAAGTTGTGAAAGGTGTATCCTGTGACTTACTGGAAACCAGTGTAAAGGTTTAAAACAGATTGCTTAGTCCCAGCAGCAGCGTTCTGGATGAGCTGCACGTGTTTAAGGCTCCTCTTAGACAAAAAACCAGGAAGGTAGAATGAGTTCAGGTAAACAGAACTGGACTGGATGATAGATGAGAGGAAGTTATAGTGGGCATGCCCGTTTTAACCCCTTATGGCCTGATGTTGACCATATAGTACTGGTCTCCTGCACCCTGGTGAATACCAGAAAGCAGAAGATTACACTATAATAATTTTGATCTATTACATGGTAATAAATAGTAAATATACAGAAGTTTTTTTTCAGCTTTTGTTAAAGGGTCAAATAAAATGTTCAGATTTTAGAAATGGGATGTTTCTGCCCAGTTCTTCTTAATTCAGGGTTAAAACAGCTTCGTGCAGTCTGACATTGCTCAGCTGTAAGTCAGTGCAGGGAAACTGGCACACAGCCTCCTCACGTTGTGATCTGGGCTGTAAATAACGTACGCTATTTAAAAGGGATTTCTGTATCGTACTTTATGAAAGATAGATCACAACCGGAAATGTTTTGCACTTCCTGTGTCTGTGCTGCATTTACTCTGGACCCGTCGGGCCAGGAGGGATGTCGGATCCCCAAACACCCAGGAGATTTCGGCTAATCTTAACCATCATTCTTCTCCTCACTGTTTTAGAGTCAGCATACTTTGTCTTGTCTAGTCCTAACAGCGTCCACCATGTACAGGTTCTCATTTACTCAGACTTTGTGCATAGACAGACACTCAGGCGCTAAAAGATGGATTACATCAGCAGGAAGCCTTTAATCTTCTAATTCTAATTTGTTGAGCTATTAAATAGTTTATTTTACTAGTGTTAAATAAACCTCTTATAGGTGTTGCATTTACATTGGTAATCCCCAGCAGGAAGTGCTCATCTATCTGACTAAGTGACCTTGTTGTTAACCTGCCATCACAGCTTTAAACAATAATGGATCACCTACAGGTTATGCTGTGTTTTCAGCTTCACCATCCTCTGTTCCTCTTCCTCTTCTTCAGCTTGTCATTGTGTTTCCTCAGACCCCCGTTAAATAGTTCTATCTACTCAGCACACACACACACACAAATCTGTCATATGCAACACAGTGTGCTAGCTCGTCTGTTCAGACAAGATAAGGAAATCATGGCTGGTTTCTGGCATTTGTGGGCAGAGATGCAGGTGGAAATTTAGTGAAGAGAAACTGATGTGCTTTCTATGCTGATGATCTTCATTTTGTACGTGTGTGTTTTTGGTTTCGGTTACGATAGAGCTACAGGGAAAACCCTCCTTTTGATTAGCTTTTGCACCAGCAGAAGCCCTAAACCTAGAACCTAGAATAGTTAACAGCAAGGAACGTGCCAAGCATACGATGTGTTAAGGTTTTGCATGATCATGTCTCCTCACAGTCAGGAGCACCTTTCCTTTATGTCCCACAGACATGCTGTCTCGCAGTGCACATTCTCCTCTCATGTGGAAAGCAGAATACACGAATGTAGGTCAACGCCACAGACTCAAATCCACCGCCTCCTCTGAAGGGAAACGACTACATGTGGTGTTCATGCTTTCCCACACTTCTGCCAGGAATTCCATACAAAATGCAGCGTAGCATGACCCCACGGATACAGCAATTTTCTTTGCTGCTAGGGCCGTTTAATACCGAACACCTAGCTTGTCCAGACTTGTCTTTTGCTTGTTTGATGTGGAATTAGATAACTAGATGCATGTTTGCAGTGTCTTCCTGAAATCTGTTTGCATTCCTGTTTTTGTATGTGACTGAGACGGACTCACTAATCTGATGGGAATGGTGTCGTAGCCTTTGGGCTGCCATGTACTTGCAAAGCAGCTATATGTAGCAGTCCGGATGAATGTGGTTCAAACTTGCTCTGATCATCTGAGAGCAGAAGTTTGGTATGCAGTGAAACAAGTAGTGATTGTGTGGTGTGTTCACTGCTTTACCAATAAAATGTAAAACTTCCAGTTGTTAAAAGGGAGGTCTACAGCAGCAGCATCACATTGTTTCTATCAAACAGTACATCATACTGGAACTTCGACCCACCCAAACAACAATAAAAGATGGTGACGGTTTGTTTTTATTTAGGTTTAAGCTGAACCTAATTAAACTGTTTTGTGTACCCTATTTATTTATTATTGGGATATGGTTGATTTTTTTTTAATTCTGGGTTCAGAGAAGACTAAAGTTTAGTTCTTAACTCACATAGAAAAACGAGTTAGATGCTGCACACTGAGAAAATAAATACCTCATTTTAAGTTATTTTTATTTATTTTTATTTTACCTTTATTTTACCAGGTCAGTCCCGTTGAGACGCAAAGATCTCTTTTTCAAGG
>JBAMHV010000010.1:10945783-10956830 GCA_037177535.1 Pseudomugil gertrudae
TTCGTCTTAGAAACATTCAGGACAAGTTTCAAATCGATAAGTTGACGTTCCAGAAGGTTAAAAGCAGATTGTAGGCTGTTAATGGCTTCCACAAGAGTGGAGCCACAGCAATAGATTACTGTATCATCTGCGTAAAAATGGAATTTAGCATTGGGGATATTTTTGCCAAGCACATCAACATAGATACTAAGTTAAAGCATCGATCCTCAATCATGAGGTGTCCTGTATGTTTCAGAGGGGTCTAAAACCTGAAACCCCCTCATCTAAACCTGCCTTAAAGGAATTTATATCTTACAAAGACCTATATAGTTTAATTATGATATAAAACATCTACCAGCTGTGCTGAGCTTGTAGTCTTGTAAACTTGGTAAACTTGTTTTTACGCTTTACTGTACTAACCTTAAACTTTCCTTCAGCATACACTTCTGTGCCAGTCAGATACCTCTAACAGTTCACACTCTCATGCACACCTTAAAAACATGCAGTCTTACTTTCTGTCTTGACCTGATTAGCAGGATCATTGTCAGCAGCTCGGCTTATGAGCTAGCTATGTTTTAAGGACATTGCTTCGAGCTAACTGCATTTAGCTAACAATTTTAGCTTTTAAGCTTGTTCTCTAGCAAACGTTTCACATATGTTCAGCCAAGTTGACATTTTTAGCCAGTTTACTCACCATTTGACTGTATTTTGATGCCATTATTTGGGCAGCATGGTGGAGCAGTGGTTAGCACTGTAGCCTCACAGTAAGAAGGTGGTTTGAGCCCAGGCTCCTGATCATCATACAGTTACTGTTAATTATTATTATTTTGTTTTGATAAACGCTAGATATTTTCCATTTAGAAAGTAATTGACATGTTCTAGTTGTTTTATTCTACAGTTATCTGCAGATGCTTTTATCCAAAGCGACTTACATGTGATAAGTGATGATTTTAACCACAGCAATTAAACCTAACATGCATGTCTCATGATGAACTGCAGCAGGTGCACGATGGACCTTGTAGATGTACAGTATGCTGAAATGTTTTATGTAGATTTTTTTCTCAGTGTTCTAAGAAACAAAAAAAGCACAACAAATAACATTGTTTTTATGGCACAAAGCTAATGTACAAATCCACTTTGGAATGTGGTTTTGGTAACCTGCCCTGCATTTCATGTGATGCATCACTTTTAACCTGCTGTTTATGCAATTACTCCCTTTAACAAAGTGTCACTTTCATTTTGTCTCAATTCAGGTGCCTTTGCAAAGGTGAAGGAGAGTCAGCGGATGAGCGACGAAGGGAAGATGAACCAGGATGAAGCAGATGGCATTAGGAAGCGTTGCCGGACTGTGGGGTTCGCCCTCCAAGCAGAAATGAGCTACTTTCATCAGCAACGAGAGGTGGACTTCAAAGACATGATGCAGGCCTACCTCAGGGAGCAGATAGCCTTTTACCAGCGTGTTGTCCAGCAACTGGAGCGCACCCTGCGTATGTACGACTGTCTGTAAAGACACCAATCTGCCTTCAAAGTCAAGATGCCAAAAACACAAAGGAAAAAAAAAGCAAGATTTAAGTTTTTGTTCAGCTTTTGCTGAGATATTTGGTTCAGATCGAAAAGACAACTGAAGCGGGAAGATTTGACAACTTGTTTTTTACTTTGATGGGTTCAAATTCACCTTTTTTTCAGACCTACTGTATCTTTATTTTCTGAAATACACTTCACATAGGCAACGTTACAGCATATTGTTTATTTTACATAATTTAAGTTGTTTGTAAAAGTATAGGATTCAGATTCATACTGGATCTATAGTTTATGGTTCTATAATGTAACATTAAAACCATGAAACGGGTTCTGTTAATAAAATTGTCCCCTTCTCTCAAACATCATGCACTTTGGCTTCTCCAGGGATCAATGGAGGCTTCATCTAATATGTACAATATAATGAAAACCATCCTACTAAACAAAGATAAACATTATATTTTGAATTATCGATCAACACTCAATAAGTATTCCATATTTTGACTTGTCAGAGTGTAGCGGACTGTTACTGATGTCTTGTTAAGAGCACATTCAGCTCAGGTGCTTCATATAAGTCACGAATACCTGTCTTAACTTTGCACCAGAACAAAGAGTGTGTTTCTGTAAGGGTATGTAGCATTGTCATGGAATTTTCTTAGGTGAGGCGTTTTGTCTTGTGTTGCACAAGACAAGTCATTGGAATGCATGAGCTGAGTTTCTGGACAAGTTTGCACATGTTTTTACCATGTGTTGGTCATATTTTTTAAAACCTTTATTCACACTGCAAAGAAAATGAAAACCAACAGAAAAGGGGTTTATTCTCTCCAACAGAAGACACTGCTCCTGAGTTTCTTGTAACTTCTTGTTTACCAAATAAAATACACATGTAGTTTGTTCAATGGTTGCCTCGTGGCTATATTTGGCCCAGCTCTGAGTGAATGAGCAGCTACATCTCACCAACAGTTTCAACTCCAAAAAAGCTCAATGCACCTTTGAAATACTGGACCTGGACACTGTGAGTTGCTGCCCAGTGTAGGTTCCATAAAACCACATTAAATACTGGTTTTGTATGGGTATTTTGTTATTTAAATAGTTTTAAGCACCTCAGTATCTAAAGAAATGAACAAAGCATATCTGTGAAATTTGCTTCCAAAGATATCTTGGTATTTTCCATCTATCTAAAGTAATCAAATTTAATTCTAGATACCAATCAAAATATTGAAGTAAACATTTATAAAAGCATGTCAAATTTCATGAAACTGGTTAAAAAGTAAAAACACATAGTTTGGTAAACCACACTCATGTAACAATGTACCAGCAGCAACATATATTTTATCTGTGCACCTTTTCCTCGGCAGCGACTCAAATCAGTTTGTGACAAAACGTGGGCCCTAACATGAGGTTACCTGAGCTTCTGTCAGAAAAGCTCATCTAAAACATTATGATAAATTAAAAGAAAAACATTTTTACATCTGTTCTGGTGAAGGAGCCTATCACAAATTGATGAATGACTAAAATGGATCCAAAGCTTTAGCTAGCACATTGCTAGTCAAGCTAGCTTAAAGGCTAAAGTGTTTGTTAAAATGATAGAGGTACTGTCAGATGAGTTTGCATAAGACAGAGCCAGAAGCATTTCCCTGAGCTCACTGTTATGTACCGCTAAACTCTAAAGTCATTTGATGCCTTTATCCAAACTAAACTAACCAGTTATGGGTGGAAATGACAGAGGTGTAGCTTTATCATGTAGTACCAATTCATTCTCCATTATGGTTTTTAACACCAGCTGTGATTTAGTCGCAGTTTTACTTTCATTTAGTTCTTGTGAAGCACAAAAATGTTTACTCGTTTACTGACTTTGAGCAACTATGACAAATCGAGTCCCACATCTTTTTGCCTGAGTTAGAAAAGTCAATTTACTTATTATGTATAACAAGAGAGAAGTTCCATTGTGACTTGTTTTTAGCACTACGTCACCTGCAGAGGTGTTGTCTGCCTTGGAGTTATAAGCAATACCTCAACAAGTGTGAGGAATGCTCTTGCTTGCTTGACACGTGGCTGCTAAAGCAACAACTAGTGCCAGTTGTGAGGCACTGATTCTTTGTTAGAAGGGTTTCATCTCTAGGTGGTGTGTTTGTATGTGTGTGTGTGTGTGTGTGAAAAGTGACCAATTGCAGTCTGTTAAAATGTTTTATGAGTCTCCAGTAACAATGAGGGGAAAATAAAGTGCTGATTCAGCACGCAGGTGTCTCAGCAAGCAAATGATCCAAGTGTGTGTGTGTGTGTGTGTAAGTCTGAAATAAGTGCTGCCTCGGTTGTTGGTACTGTTTATTTCACATCTGCAGCTTGTGATGTTGATGTTTGGTGTTACTTTACACATTATTTTCTCTCTTTTTTTAATGTTTGCTGTCAGCTGCTCGTTGCAGCTTGTTCATGACCAAAGAAATCTGAGATTTGCGACGGGACTACTGGCTTTGGTGGTGAAGTTAAATGTGCTCTCTGGTTTGGTAATTTAACCATTTTTTGCTCTGAGGAAAATGTGAAAAGAGCTTTTGGATTGGAACAGAAAAAGAAACCTTCCACAAAGAAACTCTCACGGACACCAAAGACTTAGAACCTTAGTGAAAATCCTTTTTGAGGGTTTGCTCCTAACTATACATAATGCATTCAATGCCAGGCATTTCACACAGGTAACTGTTTCTTAACATGGACATAATGAGGGCTGTATGCTTCAGCTTCTAAAAGAACAGATGGTGGTTTTCAGTAAGAATTTTGCCACTTGATATAAGGGAAAGGGACATATAAATCCTAATAAAAGAAGAATTATAATTGCTCATTGTGTCTGTTGTTGATCAGAAATCATTCAAAGCCTTGTGGTACTAGTTACAATTGAACAAACAATTGATCTATTTAGTTTTAAACCTCAAGACATAATATTTGATCTAAAAAGGTGTCAATTTCTAATGCAAATTCAGCTGTGAAATAATGTGTGTTTCTATCTACACTCTGCATATCAGGATATTTATGACACAGTTTGCCTTGAATATACCCAAAACGAGGACAGCCAGGAGTGTGAGTGTGTGTGAGAACTGATATGATAAAATACATTAAACTCAAATAAATATACATACATCGTGTCAGTAGGTTTGGGAGAACAGTATTTTATATATATATTTTATATATGCTGATGACACAGAGGTTTATATAACAATGTTACCATGAAACCGAGGCCCTGTACAGGTTTTTGCATTTAGGAAATTAATGAATAGTTAAGACTTTCTTTAGTTAAATAAAACAAAACTTGAGTTGGAAACTCCAAATTATTTTCTCTGTGGAGTCAAAGAGAAATGATAAAAGATTATTTCAGGTCTTCGTTTTACACTGAAAAACCTCTAACCAGGAATGTAATCTAAATGTAGGGATTACAGGTACAATTATGAAGGTAACCACAAAGTCAGCCTCAGATTATATGAAGGATCAGTCAGTACCATTTAAGATCTGCCAAGATAAACATATAAGACAGCTACAACCGTTTTCAAATAAAACATAATGGAGAGAAACATTACAGAGTCATTACAAAGTGAGATGGACTCATCTACCTGCTGGTTTTCACATGTTCCTGCAGTGCTGTTTGAACAGCCTGGACCAGTTTAACTCATGATTTTATTATGTAATTGTGTCACAAAGATGAATCAAAACCACGTCTGAGCTGCAGAAAAGGTAAAACGTAGATATCTGCAAACACAAATGTCACTGTAATTATTTTCTCAGTTTGCTGTGCATACTAGTGTTAACTCTTGGACTTTATATCATATATTTTCTTCCATACATCAATAATTTGCTTACTCACTGTATTTTGTGTAAAAATGAACATTTATATAATAGTTTGAAGCTGTAGGACAGATTTGACACACTAAACCCTAACCCATCTCCTAAAACACGCTGCAATGAAAAGCAAGCTGTGACACTCTGCTTGTGTTGCATCTTAAGGATATTTCCCCAGATACATCATAAAGATCTCAACTTGTTATTATAAAGGTAATAATATTACTTCTATATTAATTTAACAAGTGAATGACAACAAACGAGTTACAAAGCTAAAGAATATACATATAAATATATCTTTCTATATATATATATCTTTAAACATATCTTTCTAAAATATACTTTTTAGAAAGAAAAAAATCTAAAAATATTATATAACAATATAATATATATTGTAATATTATATTTATAACAATATAAAAAACAGCATAATGTAGAACAGAAACTCAAATATAAAGTGAACTATATGTTTTCTTTTTAAACACATAATTAAGTATTTTACATTCTACAGATGGTACACGTGTGGGGAACTTTATATTATAGCACTTTACAAATTAATAATTTATTCTTACTTTGCATAGAGGATCTATTGATGGTAAATCCTTTAATGTAATACCTTAAATACTTTACACACATTAGCTCAAAAGCCTTTCACATAAAGCCTCCCCCAAAGAGTGAGCCCTCCCTGCTAAGTTCATTCTTCGAAACATGTAACGAATGCCAAGCTAGTCTACGAGACTAAAAGAGTTAGAACAATGTGTCCAAGTGCAAAGCAGACTTTTCTTTAACATATTCCAGATGTTTTGGATGAAAGCGTTTCATTCACTCAACTCATCATCACAGCAGTGCTTAAATGAATGAGATGATGGGACTAAACTGGATGACAACCTGCATCTTCCTCACGTTGTTTTTAAACCTCATAACAGGTGTTGCAATGGTAAAATGTTACCACCATAAAACAAACATACCTACCGGTACGTTACAGAGGACCTAAAAAAAATCCAGATGTGTCGCTTTGAAGCCAAAACCTGGGTGTGACGTCTCAGGCGGTGCTTTCAGGTTTTGATATGCAAATCGAGAACTGGGATGATGTCACCTTCATGATATGTGCCAAAAGAAGACATCATCAAGTTCACCCAGAAGCCCAAGTATTACAGAAGAATAAAAACCTAAGTTCAACCTACAAATCACGTCCCTAATTAGAGTGGTGAAAGCAAAGAGGATTTTAGACCATTTGAGTTTGTCTTCAACACACTTTTGTGATACTTACCAGAGTACTGGGGGAGCAAAAAGGCCTCAATGGCAGTAAAATGACACCGTGGAAAAAGTTCTAAAACACTGAGGTGATGCCAAAGTAGTGCTAACAGTGCACTTCTCTGCAGCAACCAGATCTGTGTGAGTGAGGAAGTGGAGAGGGGAATAAAAACCAGTCAGCTTTGCCTTCTTTGAGGCTTTTTCCATCAGACACAGTCTTTTCCAGGAGAAGGGAACAGTTGTTGAATCAGATCCAGCGTGGCAGAGAAACAAGAACTGGATCACAGAAAAAAAGAAAGGAAACGGATCAGTTTTAGACATGACAGTAAAATACCTGTAGCCACTCTCTCCTTGTGATTCAGTGTTTATGCTACCTGACCCTTTTTAGCTCCCAAACCAACATGATTGGTTCCTCTTAAGGGAGCAGCTTGGACCTCTCCAAGGCCCACGGTGTGGCTTTAGGGGCACATGGTAAAAGCGTTATGGGCCAAAGTGCCAGCAGATGCCTATAAAAGAAAAAAGAGATGCAGAGTGAAGGGAGGGCTGCATAGGGAGGAAAACTGCTCCTCTCCTACCTCAGCATGCCACAGAGGACATGACATATCCAGCTTGCCTTAATGAGAAATCAGCCTGAACTCCATAGCAGCATATGTTTTCAGCTCTCACCACCATAACTGTCTGCACAACTGCTAACACACATAACACATTACATTCTCAGGCATTTCCGAGCAGACTGAGCCAAAGACTTGGATATAAATTTGACCTTTGGTGCTGAGGCTTGCTGCATCCTCCACCTCTTGCATCTGATGGCAACAGATAGTGTAATCAATCTATCTTTTTTATTTTAAATGGATTTATAATCAGGGGAATTCTGGTTTACAGATGCACACTTGAATCACAAAAACGCCCTTAAAACAGTAAAATATCACTTCTGTTGCTAAAAGCTAATGCTAATGTATTGTTGTCCTGTTTGTGTTACCTTATGATTCATGTGGAAGCTCTGTGGCTTTTCCAAATCCCTGAGAGAAATGAGTGTCTCGCAGAAACCGTTGAGTGTTATATACCCACATCTCTCCTTTCTTACACTTCCCTAAGTGCATGCCTCTCATCATATGATGTTCTATCCTCCATCTCTTAGACATACATGTGTTTTTCTTCTTGGCATTGGAGAGTACACCATAGACAGATGGATACAATGATATTTGTGTTGTCTAAATGCAGAGGATACAGAAGCACAGAGGATATGAAACTAATGCACAACACTGCCTCTGTGGCAGTCTGTGGCTAATTTCTTTCATAGTAAATCCATTCTCTTATTGGAAATTCTGTAAATGAATTATATGTAATATTAAATGGATTCTGTGTAACTTTTGATCCCAAAATGAGTCTAATATGAGTAATAATGGATGAGTTACAGTGTAAGGGCAGCCACCCTCTTTAGAAACCAGACATTTTGACAGACCGGATCCCATCATGTGACCTGGAGGGCTCGGTTTTACAGCTCCCCCTCTATAAACACAGAGGGCTTTGCTTTCTGTGTTTTTCCTCCTCTGGGAATGAAACTTATTGCTAAACGACGTAAGAGGGTGAAATCGGTGTGGGAAAGGGATCCAGAGGAAGACATGACATGGAATTTGCTCTTGGTGTTTGATAAAAGTACAGTGTGGATGCAGAATCCACTATGTGATGCACTTTTCAGGTCTTTCAGCTGCATGTATTTAAAACAATGGCAGTAAGTGTTTGATGAGCCGCAGAATGTACATCTGTGTCTTTAGTTTACTGTGAGCTGTTCACTACTGTATCAGTCGTGTATCGTTATTAAATACAACACAAAACAAGACTTTCTGGCAGCCTAACACTAACTTAGACATACAGTAGATATCCATACTGGAGGATAGCTCATTAATTCAGCATCAGCAGAGACACTCAGAGCCTGACTGCATATCAGCTCCACCTTTCAGGTAAAAGAGCTAAATGACTTCTTTGCACACTGCAGAGGTCTTCACTTCCTCCTGGTGAAAAGGTCTTGATGCTGTCTCTCTCTGGTCAGTGTGAGGACTGACCTGACTTGATAACATACCTGTGTGGATGGACTGTGCCAGGGAGCTCACAGATGTCTTCACAGACATCTCCAACTTGTTGCTGAGCAAGGCTGTAGTCCACATGCCTCAAAATCACCAGTTTACACAAACTGTAAATGGCCTTTTATATTTTATTCATTTATTTATGTGATAGTAAGAGTAATTGTTTTGTTTATTAGCTTACTTTCTCACATTTTTATCTCACCAAAGTTTGAGATGACTGTAATTTCAGTTCTGTTTGCTGCATAATTGACAATAAAGCTTCATTTGACTTTAGTTTTTTTCATCAATATATCTCTTTGTAGCTTCGTTTTACTCTCTGCTGTTACTCCTTTGCATCTCATGTATTTAGTTCCCCTTTTCTATAATGTTTTGGCCATCCTCTCACTTCTCCTTAACCCTCACTTACACTGAAAGGAGGAATTGGAAAGCCTGTTTCCAGTTTGGCTTGTTCCAGATGAATGAGACATGTCAGACAATGCTTTACAGATATATGAAATTTGGGTTGATCATGGGGAATCCTGTCAGATCAGCTACGTAGATCTTTTCTTTTTTTTAAAGTGCAGCTGTCTGTGTTTGGCTGTGTTTAATGAAACAAACTTTCACTGAAGATTAAAGATGTCTGTAAGATTTAAAGTCACACTGGCTGCAGAACAAAAAAAAAGTTGCTTTATTAGAATTTCTATCTGAAACTGTACTTTGACCCAAAGTCAGGAAGGCCTCTAAATAACTTTGCCTGACCATGAGGAATGACATTCCAGTGGGTTGGACTCAATACACTTCTACATTTTAAGAGAAGTCCCCAATTAAATGTTCTTTTTCTTTTTTTTGGCATGTATTTTCCTCCTTTTTCTTAAACTAGACCTTCTGTGTCACCATAACCTTGTGGCTAATGTTAGGTTTCTCCTGAAATATGTGGTCCGACCTCACAACATTAGAAACAATCATAATAATATTTGAATCAACATCTTGTCCTTTTGTGTGTATAGCTGTTATTGATATGAACATTAGTAATGGCTTATCAAAGATTAAAAAGGTGAACCATGACATACAAACCCAGAAAAGCTGCACAGGCTATAAAACAGACTGAATACAAGTTTACAAAAACAACCATAATGCTGTGTAAGAAAAAATAAAAATCTCATAAGCCTGTTTATTCTGAGCAGAACATTAAAACCAATATTTTAATAGTTTATTGAAAGTATTGCCTTATTTTGAATGTGGTTGAAGCAACACATAAAAAAGTTAAATGGACGTGTAAGATGTAAAGATGTGCAGAGTTTCATCGTTCTGTTGTTTCCAACATAGAATTATGAAGTCGATAATCACACTACAGTGTACACTATGATCACAAGATTCACAATCAGTGGAAATCTCTGCACATGGCGAGGCATGCACCTTTTATTTACAGGACAATTCAAGAGGCTTATGGGACACGACTGATGGTGAAGAATGGACTTGTGATGGGTGGGCCATCAGGCATTACTTTATTAAAAACAGGCATGATTTTCTACTGAAACTCGCTACATATGAACAGGGACATTTCCAGAACTCCTGTCTGAACACAGTAAGTGCGATTCTGCTAATTTATCATTTATCATGCAAAGAACACAATTCAGAAATGTCTCCCTCTTCTCTGGGTCATCATCTCTAATTTAAAATGGTCTGAGGCAAAGTGGAAAAGCGCTTTTGCATGGACATCATGTACTGCAAACTAAAAGAAGAGAGGGACCATCTAGTTTGTTATGAGTGGATGGTTTGAATGCCTGCAACTTTGATGGTATGGGGTCAGATTAGTGCCAAAATTGTGTGGACAATAAACACTGAGAACTGTGCTGGCTCAGGCCAGATAAATAAAAAAACCTGTAAACAATGCCTCTAGGATCACAATGCTATTACACCCAGACTATAATTCAGACAAAATATAGAGACTAGACTGCTGTGTCATCACATGGAGCAGCCTTTTGAACACTTCTGTCTTCATGAATGAAAATGATTCTGAAAACCTGTCACAAAACGAGCGGGTTAATAGGTGTGTAAATAACTTAAAGAAACAATATTGACAAATATACAGAAATGCTGAATAATTTATGCTAAGGTTTCATATCCAAATATTCTTCTTTATTTGGTAGCTAACATTTCTGTCCAGGTGATTCATGATTGAAATGTTTAAACCAAAAACCTTTCGCTGAATGTCAGACGGTTTCATCACAGCAAACGTTTTATTTTTGCTGTTTGTATGTATTTATGCTATATGTAGAATACATACAAACATACGTTTGCAGTGACAGCTTATGGTCACGCTGAATGGAAAGACTAACATATATTTTTGAGCCAAATGGACCACATTTTAACATAAAAGTGTCCCATTACAATATACAAGATTTAGGTCA
>JBAMHV010000010.1:10967504-10983942 GCA_037177535.1 Pseudomugil gertrudae
TATTCTATTCTATTCTATTCTATTCTATTCTATTCTATTCTATTCTATTCTATTCTATTCTATTCTATTCTATTCTTCAGTTATTAGGCAGATGCTCCAAAGTAACATACATCTGAGAGTAAAAACAACACATCTAAGAAACCAAACAGACGGAGGATCTAAATTAAGTGGAAGTCAGTTGACACAGGGGATGTAGTGCTAGACACTGTGCAGTTTATTTTTTATTCACTTCCCTCTCCTTAAAGTTTCTCTCTGGACCATAAAAAGTTACATGTTCTTTAAATACATTAGAAGTAGTTTTGCCATTGCTTTCACTTCTCTCTTCCTATAAGCCTTTTTGTTTACTTACAAGAACACAATTTCCTCACTCTATATTGAATTTTGACAGTTAACACAAAGTTCCTCTCTGGACCACCAATAGTTACTTTGAACATATTATAAGTCATTATGGCCTGCATAAATTAATATTGCATAAGACAGTTCATGGGAATGCTTTAAAACTTTAGATAGCTCATTAACCTTATAGTCATACATGCCTCTGGTACATTACTGTCATAAACGTTTCAAATCGTGTTAAACAAAAAAAAAAAAACAACACAGCAACACGATCCATACTGTACAGAAGGTTTTAGTAGTATAAACATGGCTCATTGTCCTATCACACACTGCATGGTGAGCAGCAGGCTGTTCATACAACAAAAAGCTTCCAGCTGTCTGTGTGAGACTGAAGGGTCTTTCTTCTCCCAAGACCAACTGCTTCCACAGGGCTGTGTGTGACTCTGCTTCTCTGACCCCAGCATATGGCCCCAGGGAGCCCCAACCTCCAACTTTCTCTAATGGCTGGGTAAGTAATGTGGACTGGCTTGTGCATTCATTTTGAATATAAGTGGATAATTTGACAAGATGTGTGTATAAAGGCCCCAAGAAGAGCATGGCAATTGTTATAAAACCAACAAACATCAGTTCTTTGGTTAGACTGAAAAAAAGAAGGGCTAAGCTTTGTTCATTGCGTTTAAGTTTCAGAACAGCCCGAGGCTCTAAAACATATCAGAAAATGTCATGTTTGAGTAACACAAACCGGAAGATTTATACGCTTACCAAACATACATGTGTTTGATCAAGGTAAGCATAGCTAATAGGAAGCTAACACCAACCAAATAAACAAAATGAGAGCAAACAGGAAGCTGTGGACGATCCGTTAGTGGGAAGTCAGAGCTGTAGAGGGCCAAATCCAGCAGCAATCAGAACAGGTTTTTATTCAGCCCATGACTTTCTGCACTGAAGTGGGAGATATCAGGAGAAGGTGAGAAAGGCATACAGCTTAGGAGGCTTGTCTTTGTCTGTGTTGCAGGGAGTTCGGGTGTGTAGTAATGTAGCAGAGTAAAGTCCAAAGTAAACACACCTCATTTCTGCTGGGGGTGAATCAGAGGCAGAATCTTTAAAAAGTAATGCCAATGTCAACACTATCATGCACAGACTTTTATTAAAGGTTAATGAAAAGATAAAGATCCCACAGGTCAAAGAGGCTGGATGTAATCCTGGTTTGAATCTTTGCTTTTAGAGTAACTTGAGTTATTTCTAAATGCTGATCAAGTTTTAACCCAACAAATCCTTTTTTTGTGATCAACACAGAAATATCCAGTACCAGATCATTTCCTCGCACTTTTCATTGTTACTATTACAAGACAAAAGTCTTTTTGCACCTCAAAACTGTGTGATCAGGAAGAAATGGAGCTAAACTTTGACGCAGCAGTTTTTCTTTTCCTTGATTGTCACAGTTGAAGAGTTCGAGCACTTCTCGTGATGGCATCTCAAGAATGGCTTCTCCTCCCTGTCTTTGCTCTTTCCATTCCCATAGGTCTTTTGGGAGGAAGGAGGAGTCAGTCACAGAGAATAACATCTGCCAAGACTGAGAGCAGCTCTGCAGAAATGGACGTATCTCCTTTCAAATCAAAGGAGGTGTCCATGTTTGCCATCAGCACTGAGACTATATGTCTATGTTTGCTGCTAGTAACACTCTTTTTTAAACTATTTTCATTATGTTTTCAGGAAGGAGACTGTTCAGTGACCCCTAATGCATGACACAGAGGCTCAGAGTACAAGTTATCATGATTGATTGCTAAAGGATAGAATCTCTGAATATTACAGACGCCACAGTCCTCATTAAGGGCAGAAGCAGAGCTTATCCAGTCAGATAATATCACCAGAGCTCAGGATATGGTGAACCTGAACATGATCTTAGGTAGGAAAGGATCACTATGTAGGAAAGTATAATCACACAATGCTTTGTGTGAGCTTTCAGGAAAAGGCTCGAACAGGAACGACTGCATAACTGAGCCTGTTTTTGGCAATGTGACGAAGGAGGAGCCCAGTATTTCAGGGTATGATTACCGAGCAACTACACACCTAAAGCAGCCCTGTGATGATAAGAGAGGCAGAGGGCAAAGGGACAGTGCAACAACTGGAGACAAGCAGACATGTGTAAGAGGCTGCTAAGACAAAGAAGAATGCAAATGTAACGCAATGATTCCTCTAAGACTAAAATTCACAGAAAGTGCATCAAAGCTTTAGTTTTGAATTTGACCAAATAAAGGTTGAGTTTTAATTTCTGTTTGCATTAACTTGACAGTGCTCAAAAAGACAATCCACATTCTTGTGAGTAAGACTGAAACTGATTCTCAGACTCCTGCTCATGCATTAGGAATGTCTGTTACATATGTACATCCTGTGACACTTTTATAACAAACCAGAACACAGAAAGGTTGTTCTATCAAATTAAAGACTACATTCAACAGGGGGATTGTCATCCACAGCAGTGTTGCGCAGAGACTATGATCTTAGCAGACACGTGGAGGAACAGCTGCTTATGAAACCTGCAGGATGAGCGCAGGGCCAATGGCAAGCCAGTGACAGCAGGAGAGGACAGGAAAGCAGAGAAAATGTAATAAGCTGAGAGAAAGTCTCAAAGCAAAAGGCCATTCACTGGAAAGAATGACGGCTGAAGAGGAAACCTTAAATGCTGACAAATCTAATGCACAGTTTCTGCCTTTTCACAAACTGTTTGCATTATAGCACCACCTGGTGGTTAAATAATGGTATAAGCTTTCAAACATATCCCATTTCCACTTCTGTCATTAAAAAAGTCACTTATTTACTCTGCACAAATTTGCTGCAAGTTCTTCCTCATAGTCGTTTATTTTGACATAAAATTAGTTATATTTCACTATTATTAAAATATAAAATAACTGATGTGTATATTTAAATCCATTCATTCATTTTCTATACTGCTTCATATAATTCAGGGTTGCGTCAGGAACATGTATATGTTTATACAAATGCATACACTAGTTTTATTTTAGTTTTCTTTAATAAACTGGGCAGATATATTTACAAGTCCAACATGATCATGATTGTTAGAGTTTTGTTTATTAAAACAAAAACATGTATTCACCATGTACTTTCTTAAGGTATGAATTTATCCTAATTGATCAAATTTATGATAATCAATACAAATTTAGGCACAAAAACAAAAAGGTACAAGCTTTGGTAAATGTTGTGAAGGTAAAAAGATGTGTAGTAACTATAACTCCAGCAGAAGTGTGTTAACCACAAAATAATAAACACAGTTTTGTTGCATGAGCATTTTATTTACAGTAGTTTCCGAGACAAACTTAGAATACTGCAGCTTTAAAGCAGTAACAGTTCCAGAGACTAAACTTGGTGTATTATCACTAAAAGATCCTGCAGAAAAACAAAATACATGTAACTGAATGAATATGCACAATGAATAGGGGGTGAAATAATAAATAATAAGAAAGGAGAGATGAGGAGAGATGAAAAGGTGGATGAAAACAAAACTTATGAGTGATATAATCTGCACAAACACACACTCACATTCACACCAGCTAATCAGCCTAATTACATGTACGCCGAGTGTAAAACATGGCATAAAGACATAATCATATATATATATTCCAAAAGGTTAATCAGGTGCCAAATCCCCCTAAAAAATGCAATATTTACACATAAAGCGAGGGGTATATGAATGTGATATTCTGCAGGAGGAACTTTTTATTTCATTTATGTAAGAAATGATGTTGGAGTAAACACACAGTCTCTTGAAACCTCTGATTTCCTGAGCTCCGTGCAATCTGCAACCCAATTTTTCTGCTACAAAAGACTGAAAAATAGAAGAAGAAGCAGAATACCACTAAAAGAAATACTGTTTATATTCAGCATCTGGCTAGACAACAAATATGGCAAAACATGTACAGCAAATTGACACTTTTTAGAAAAGCAGTTGCTTTTCTTTTCTAGAACAGTTCAATTTCCTTATTTTATTACTCACAACTACCTCCTTAATACTTTTAACATTAAAAAAGAAAAACAAACAATCAGGCAACTTAACCAGAAAAGGAAAAAGAGGATTGTGATGTAGGAATCTAAGGATTTTTTTCTTTTTTAAAATCAGCTTACATATTGAATGCTTATAATAGTAATAATAGCCTTGAAAAGTAGAAATCGGTGTCATTCTATATCAAAATAACCTAACCAGCGAAGCATTTTATTCAGTTGTCTCAGCCAAATCAGCTTTTATAAATTCCTAATTGCAGACCAGAAACTGGAAACTTTAGTTTCAGATGACCTCATTTCACGCTGTCAGCCAGTAAGAATGTGTTAAAGACCAATATTACTGACCCAACGTGCTGCCTGTGGTTTACAAACTGTGTACTCTGTAGTCACGCAGTCAGTACCGTACCAGTCCAGTGAATATTTACAAGCACTTTGGAAGCATACAGAAATAATAACAGATGATGATGTAACCCACTCAAGTTTGTGCAAGCTTGTTTTCTTTTGTCTTAAATCACTTTCTTTTTAACCAAATCAAAATGAATCATTTGTTTTTGTCTCAGATGAAGAATACTCAAAAGTCTTCAGTTTGGGGTTACAGCATTAGCTTCACTTAACTGAAGTTATAGCTTAGCATAAAAGCTGAAAAAACAAGGAAAACAGTAGCATTTAACTTCACTTAAATTCTTTTGTTTTTGTTCTACCCACTAATGGGGTTGAGTTGAGTACTGATGAATAGTGTCTTATTTTGCAGTAAACTTCAACAGCGGTCATAACTATCCTGACAGGTGAGCTAAAGCTAAAAGGTAAAGGTATACACACTAAACTAAAACCTCGAAAACATCCTTGCAGCTCCAGCAAATGCTATATATAAAACTTTTATCAGCATCAAACCATATCACGATGTCATGCTGTTGTGGGATGGTGCATTTTCTCAACTCAAGAACAAAGAACATCTCTGTTGCTCTAAATCACTGCCTGCCCTGTGGTTCAACATTGATCCCAGATCAGGTACCTATCAGGAACGGAATCATATTCATTGGGCTAGCTTACTGGGTTTATTAAAAGTGATCTACTCTTCCATTCTCAGTGTGGAGGGGTGGATTAAAGTCAAAATAAGATTAAATTATCTTTTTTTCCTAAAAAGTTATTTATTATGAACTGGCTCCAGCTGAATTGTTTATAAAATGGACTGACATTATGTTGTTGTGAACTTGCGCTATACAAATAAAGTTGAATTGAATGAGATTTAAGTTAACTGAATCTTTAGGATGTCTAATACTTCTGCTTTTCCAGGCTGCTACATCTAAGCAACATCCTGGTAACTATTTAAATTTCAATAATTCACCTTGACAGTTGTTGTTTCGACCCTCCTGTGGCTGCACTGAACATCTGAAGATGCAGCTGAGTTTGACTGCTACTGAAGGGTAGCACATTTCTTCCCAGGTAAGATGTCAATACACTACATATCATTGTAAATTTTGTGGTAATAATTGTTGTTATCGCGTGATTAAACCCAGTCATCACACCTACCAGACCAGTGACAGGAAAGAGCATGCAGCCACAGAGCAGACAATGGTGCTCAGCATTATGGATGTCAGCTCGTTTGACCAAATAAAATGATGAGAGTGCAGAATAATTAAAATTTCAGCTGGTTTTACTCTTTAAGGTAGGAATTGTTTTGGATTAAAACATTTTCTCTTCTGGTTGGTCCTGTGTGGATGTAATTTAACAAAAGTTTTAATGCTTCTGATCCTCAGACTGGGAGGACGTTGACAGCTATCCTCTGTAGGTAAGACACCAATGACTCATTTTTCACAGAATCTCACTGAAAAGATAGATAATAAAAAAAAAACAAATATATGTTATCCCTTTACAGTCAGGCTGTGATGCATGTCTTGCACTGAGATATCCATTGATATAAAATTAGCATCCATCTTGCTACCAGCGTAAATATTCTTAAAATGTTACTGATTTTAGCCTGTAGAAACTACACGCCAAAAAGTACCTTAAACAATTGAATCCAAATAGAAACCACTACGAGATTTCTTCATGGCATATACTCATCACTTATGGACATCCTAGTCAATTTTCCTGGTTAACCAAAAAATGAAATAAACTATTACCAAGATTAATATTTGCTTTCAAAATCATACTGAATATAATAACAGAGAACATCCAAAATACTTTGTTGCAAACACGTGGCATGTTCATGTCTTCATTTGTGCCCTTTGACAAACAGGAATGATAAAACTGAAATAAATAGGCATGGCACAAGCCTCTTTAGATATCTTTGCTAATAACTGTTCAGTGTTTGCTTGCCTGAGATTTTGTTACCAGTTATACTGAAATAAGTCACTAAAAATAGGGTTTTATTTAAACGGCAAGAGGTCTTGAGAGGAATTATTGAATGAGACTTCCAAACACATAGGGATCCTACCCCTCAACATGTTTCAAACCCAGTACTGGTTCTTTTTTAGGGCCGGGTTTGTTGTCCGACAGTCCTGCAACAATTCAGGGTCTGTCTCTTTGGAGTCTACTGTAGACATTAGGATGTTATTGGCCGGGTCAGTTTTGCGAAAGGTTTCCGTGCCAGCCACCTCTCCGTTTTTGGGTTTGGATGCTGCAGTCTGGACGTTGTGTTTTCCTGTCTTATTTTTACGAATCAAGTAGTAGGCCAAGATGCCTGCCAAGAGCAAGAGGATGAGGATTACTAGGATGGGGATGAGAATGGACCAGAAGCTGCTTCGACGGGAAACATGTGGTTTCCCGTTGGAACCAGAGCCAGGGGCTGCAGTGGTGATGCCGTCTCCACCTGGCCAGTCCATGTTGCCTTTCCAGGTTGGGCCACGTGGAGTGCCACGAGGTGATGCAGCCACACCAGGGATCTCGTTTTTGTCCTTGGAAGGAATCCTCAGCAGAGTGGCAGGGTAAACTCCAGAGGAGTTGTACGGACTTGTCTGGAAGGAAAGCACGCACTCGGCAGGTGGGACTCCATGGGCTTTGAGGAGAAAGCGAACTTCATCTTGAGTGGCACCATCTCGGGATCCAGAGCCACCATCTAAAATCTCCATTGCTACGCGACCCTCATCCAGGTCCTTCTGGCTGAAAGAGTCCACTGGCTGACCTGCACCCAGACGCCCAGACCTCACAAAACGAGCCCCTCTTGGCTGCTGGATGATAGTGAATGTGGGGGAGGTTCTGGTCTTGTTGGCCAGAGGAGTTGCATCCAGAAGCTTTCTGTCTAGTTGGACAAGTGCACCCTGGGGTAGCAGAGGGTCCTGAGCTATGTTGGCCAAAGGCTGCACAGTGATGTTGAGGACAGAGGAGACATTAGCAGCACGGCTGCGGACCTCCAATGAAACACTGTCTCGAGGTGAAGTGGACTTGACAAAGCGGACGCTGACTCGTCCTTCTTTGAGCTGTGTCTGGGTGAAGGCAGATGTGGGCTGCCTGTCTACCATCACGGTTGCATATTTTGGAACACTTGTGATTTTGTAAAGGATCTCCTCCTCAACAGGACCCCCTGTTGTGGCCTTCAACATCTCTTCAGTCACCAGAGTCTCATCATCACCTTGCTTCACCTTGATCTCGGGGGCTTTCTTAAGAACCAGGGTACGAGCGAGGACAACGATGTGAAGCGTGTATGGGTCTGTTTGGTGTTCTCCATCTGACAAGATGAACTCCATAAAGCTGTTTGCAAGACTGCCATCACTGTAGAAGCCCACCTGCCCACGATTGACCATTTCTTGTGTGAACTCGGATATGGGATCCCTTGTGAGTGAATTGACCAGTTGACCGTTGCTGGGGGATTTTTTCACTTTAAAGAACACCTCATCTGGTGGACTGTCTTCATCTTGGGTGTTAAGATGTTTCCGAGTCAATATGGTCATGGAACCCTGGGGAACCTCCAGGAGTACATCAGTAGTGACGAGTTCAGGAGACTCAGAGCCTCGCCGTTTGACTGTGATATGGAAGACCTCATCTACAACAACAGACTCCGGAGGTGAAGACCCACTTCCCCCCTCAGACTTCATATGGGCCCTGAAAGAGAAACTATCAGCAGTGGCCCCTGAGTCATCATGGAGGTATTCCAGTTTTCCTCTAGATACATCCTCCTGCAAGAAGTACGGTGTATTACGAGGCAGGTCCTGACCACTGAGGGTGATGCGACCATGATCAGGAAAGCGCTTAATTAAAAACGCCACATTCACACTGTCTTGTTTAGCTTCAGGAAGACTCGCCAGCAGATTGGAGGCATCAAGAATTGAACTGTCAATAGTCTTCCTCTGGCCCTGCACAATATCCAGACCTGAATAATATAATCAAAACAAAGACAAACATTACATTTACACAAGTTCACATTAAAAAATACTTAATTCTTCTTTAGAAATGTGACAGTTGGCACATTAGCAGAGTCGTAGCCAGGAATCTCCTTATGAGCTTGAACTGTTCAGTAACAGTAAATAATAACAAAAAAAAGGTTATTGAAAACAATAAGCTGCAACCTCCTGGTCTAATGATAAATAAGACATGAAAATCTATGAAGTTTGAGGCAGACTTTCACTTTGAGTGATGACTAATCCATGTGTGGATTCTTTCTAAAAATGATGCCTGTCAATAGAATGTACTAAACCACTGAGTTACATCATAACGTTGTGCATCAATAACGTTCTAATGAAAATATTACTTATATTTCATACTCCATACATGTGCTACTCCATCTTTAGATTTAAGGCAAACTAAGCCATGTGTGGTTTGAACACAGCTGCAAGCAAATCCTCATTTTTGGACTTTTTCAAGCAACACATTCATCTCTGCTCTCTAACAGCTGCAGACATGTTTATACAATTACAATGATTGAGTTTAATTAGTGGCCGAGTTGTCATTCATGCTCATTTATAACAGTTGATCTTCAGAACAATTATGTAATTGACATTATTTTCACAATGGTTGCCGTGCCGGTTAATCGTTTACCTTTGTTTCTCCACAGCTGCGAGGAGATGTTGCTGTGAGCGACATAATAAGAGACAGTGATGGGCAGGACGTGACGGACATCTGGGGCTGGCTGGGATGACAGAGTGAACTCCATGGTGTCCCTCACCACCCAGAAAGGCTCAGTAGGTAGCTGGTGCTCATAGAAGACCAATCCAGACTCCAGCTGGGTTTCAGGGGAGACACAACGAGGTCAGTGTCATAACACACTGATCTTTGGCATGTTTGACCATTTTATTGTCACTTCAGTGGTACTGCTTTGATAATGTGTGGAAATTTTTCCAAAATTTTGTTTAAGCTGATGTTTCCTTTCTGTGGATGTTGAAGTTTTATTTCACCAGTTTTGAGCTAAATGTGGGAACTGATATGATAAATTATAGTTGCATTCTGCAGACAGAAACTTGTTGGCTCATTCTGATTTATGAGGACAAAAATGGATCAGATCTGTTATTTATGGCTTTCTTCCACAGTTCCCCTCCTTCCCACGCTGTCAAACCTTCCAGTTATAACATCACCCATTTGGTCAGGTGGTCTTTCTGCTCCTTCAGATCCCAGTTAAACTTTATCCCAGTTAAATAATCTACTAAAAATGTGGGCTACAATCTAACCCCTTATCTAAAAAACATTTTGTACTCCAGACCTGTTCCATCATAACTATATAACTAAGTAATGATTTTTATCCTCCTACATGACCAGTCTACATCTGGTCTACTATAGCTAGAAACACACTTTGGCTAATTAGGACTGGGAGTTATGATCCTATGAGGCAAATGATGCCCAGTATGGCATCGGTAAAAATACCCAAAAAACCCCCACATCCCCATGATGTACTAAAAATGGGTACATACACACTCGCCAAAATACATGAAATACATTTTCCTGATTGGAGAGAAAATGGCTTTGAATTAAGCTCAGCATATGACTGCTACTTGCAGCTTAAATCATTTCTGTCTCCATCATGTGACAGTGTTAAACAGATCTAGGTCCCCACAGCATGAGTAATACCCGGATCAAACACACCCACACATACACACAAGGACTGGGGTGAATTTATGTGTGTACAAACAGACACACACAACTGAAAAAGTCAAAGTGTTTTCAGCGCAATGTAGTGTTAGATTTTCTGTCACAGTTTAAACAGAGCAGTTTGCTCAGCCAAGTGCTAACCAACAGACGCTCATGAATCAAATGATGCCTTGCCAGCTGCACCAAACCGGCAACCAGAGTATCCTAAAAATCAAATCCATAAAAGTCTCTTTCATAATCTCACTATCATTACATTGATGCCATCCTTTAATGTTAAAGCAGAGAGAAATAGAATAAAATTACCTGCGATTTTGAGAACTGGTAAATTTCCTCATACTGGTTCCTGTCATTTGCCAGGATGAGTCTCCCCAAACGAGGTGGACGGATAAGAGAGAAGGTTATCTCATTTCCGTCCTCGCTGGTTTCAGCTCCCAGGTTGGCGCTTGTGATGGGCTGCTTTGTTCCTGTGAAAAAGAACATGTTGTACTGAGAAGAATCTGAGTAGTCTGAACTGTAACATCTGTATGGGATGCAAAGGTTGTCTGATATGAAGGCACTACTTTAAAATCTCTTTGTGGGAGCCTTCATAGCTCAGGATTTTGACTGGCAATAAGACAATTCCTGGTTTAATTGCTGATTTTCTGAGTCTACATGAGAAACCTTTCTTCGCTAACAGGATAAATAAACTTAATGCAAAGTAAATGGGACAACAGTGTGGGATGTGGAAAGGTAATGAAGACTTGCAGTCTCCAACTCCTGTATGTGTTTTTTTCCAAACAACAAATAAAGGCAGATCTTTCCTTTAGAAAGTATTTTTGAAGTGGTCATAAGTGTAATATGAGCCTGCAGTTTGCTACACAGCATTTAAACAGCATGGTCTGTTTGATTGTCATCAACAACATCAGCTTCTAAACTGCTTATAAGATGTGTAAGTCATTAAATTATATTTATTTGTATATAATTACCCGAGGATGCTTGTTGTTATTGAAGTGTTATAATGGTATGATTGCAAAGCTGCTGAGATTTTGCTGTTTGTACGGTTGTTACAAATTCCTCAGATACACATGTCTGAGTCAATAAAATGGGGAACTCGAGGAGAGTTCAGTATCTTTGCTCTGTAGTTACCAACTGTGGCCACATGAAGTCACTGTGCAGCAAACTTTACACCGTCTCAAATCCAATCTATACAAACATGTCAGAGCAGTGCCAGATAAAATCTGCGAATGTATCATAGCGTAATATGTAAAGCAAGTAAAGCACCACACTGTTGTACTGTAAACTGTTTCAAGCTTTAAAATCTCCCCAACATTAATACCAACAGATAAAATCCTTTAAATGGTTAGTCACAGCACTTCGGATCATTTTCACTGCAGAGTTCCTCTTTTACACATTTTCACAACATGTTTACTTGATGCTTCTGCAGCATAAAAGTGAATATTCTTGTCATGTAGCTACACAGCAAACATAAAGGCTGTGTATATACAATAAAATATATTTAAATAAAATCAAAATGTATTTGTTGTACCATTATGAAACTCTGCAACTTTTTAAATTTAGTAAAAATAAATAAAAAAAGTTTTTTATTTTGTCAAATTTTATTTTTATCTGTGAAATCTCTTAAAAATGATGGTGCAGGGTTAAATGTATCCTGTCAAATCATGGGTATATTAGTAAAAAATATGATGATGTGATAAAAGCTGCAACCCCCCGTCCTGCGACATCACCATGACTGGTCCAGTTTCCTTCATGTTGCCTTCATCCACTCAGATATTATGAGCTTTATGACCACACATTTGCAACCTCATGGGTGAAAATCTGGAGGATTTGGGTACTGTACCTGGAAACACCACAAGCTCCTTCTCCGTTACCATGGTGATAGTGAGAGGCCTGGCTGTAACAACAAACTCATAGAGAGGAGACGTGTGCTCTCCGTCTGTCACGATGAAACTGAAACCACCCGATCCCTCTGGAAGAGGAGAGAAGGATCGAATCTCTGTTACAGGTTAGGTCAATCCACATTTAGGTCAATCCACATCTCCTACTTTCGCTTTTGTCTCACTTAATCGTTAATTTGCTGTCATTATGTTAAAAGGAGATCTTAATTAAGAATCTACTATATCTTCTGTAACTCGCTGAGAAAAGGTTGCTCATTCATCACAATAAATTAACAAACAAAGGTGTTTTTGAGTAAACATTTTTCCACCACACAGTACATCTATCGAGTAGAGTTTAAGAGCTAAATTGATTAGTACCAGTGGCTTACTGATTACTCTGCGAGGTATGGATTTTGCTTAAAGAAGCTTGTTTTCAAGCAAGTTAAACCCAGGATTGGCTGCAAAGATTACTGACTGATGATCTACTGATGAAAAAAGTAAATAGAGATAGCGACATAGCTGATATGCCTGGAAACTCAGGTCATACCCTCTCCACCCAAGTGTCCTCACCTTCACCCTGGTTGATGAAGATGACCTCCCCTCTGTTTATGTGAGCCTGTGTGAAATTCAGGATGCCCTCCTCTGGTTCCTCTTTCAGTGCCACCATCCCCTTGTTTTGCATTTCAACATGGTAAAACAGAGCCTCGGCGGGGGTATCAGCATCCTCTGTGCTCAGCATGCTGGAGGTGATATCAGCTTCCTCACCGACAAGAACCTGCAAAATATCACACATAAAATATGCTTTGTGTTTTTTGTAGGTTTGTTAATGAATGATTATGTAAAATTTCAGTAATTGTGTACATGTGTGCACTTTTGAACCATTTTAGCAATTTCCCTCTCTCTCTAATCTCTTTGTGTGTGTGTGTGTGTGTTCACATCATGTTTTTATAATGTTTTATTAGTTACCAGGTAGTAAGCTCTGGCCAGGGACTACAAGTGAAAATTAGCCTTTTGGCAAACCCCGGTATATTAACACTAATTTTATCTTTATTTCTTAACACATGCTGTCCCTGTTAAATAAATACATTAAAATAAACAAGAGAAAGAGATACACAAACATGAAGATGCACCAGATTCCCCAAGTGACCCACGTAGACAGAAAGACAAACACACAGACAGATAAATGGATAGAAACAAAGGAAATTAAAAGGATAAGCATATAAACAAGAAACCGCTCATCCTACAAACAAACGTCTTAAAAATAACAAATCAAAAGATGAATTATTTCTGCGTGGCAGTCTAACTGCTCCTGTTATGAGAAGATGGAGCACGGCAGTCCAGGCTGAATGACTCTTCCTGGGTGGAGGGCCTGTAATGGACTTCTAATGGTTGGTCGGATGAAAGAGGCATTAATTGAAAGAAATGAGGCAGATCCCGACAAAGACATTCTTAAATAGCTGGAATCAGTTGGGACAGTGAGCTGAGGGTGCCCTGCTATAAGAGGCTGATATTGATTTAGGCAGCTGCTCGCCTTCCAATACCTCTCCCCCACTTCCTCCATCGTCTGGATAAAGAGAATAAAAGCCTCCAGCGAGAGGAAGAGAATATACCTCAGTGTCAGGTATCAATGCTTCAAGTGCCCATAACTGAGATCTAATTGTATTTGGAGGTGAAAATGCTCCTCAGCATGTGCAAAGCGCTATCCATTATAACACACAATTACTAGATGTGCTGTAATTATTTTGTCTTGTGGATAGATTCTCATGACCTGACCTGGCTTTTTTTATTGTGTGTTTTGCTATTTTTCTTTTTTTTAACTGAAACACTGAAAGAGTTTGGATGAGAAACACAGGCATTTAAACAAAGGCTCAGTTTTCAAGTTGACAAAACAGAAAGCCAAAGCTAAACATTGCATCCTAATAAGGACACTGCCTCAGAAGGAAAAAGGAAATTCCTCTCAGAGATTTATTCATGCAGATTAATGTTGGCTGGTTCTCTAAAACAGCTTTGTTTATCAATGACACAAAATGTTGCTTTTGCTTCATCGATGCAATAAACCCGTTTTTGCCTTTCTATGTCCAGTTTTTCATAGTAATTCAAAAAATGCACCACTAAATAATATGAGAGAAACAAGGCACGTTTAATTCTAAGCTTGTAGGTGATGTTTGTGGTACAGATTTAACTGATAAAGACCTAATCTGAGCATATTTTAAGACTCAGAATTCAGCTGAAAAAGCTTCAGTCATCATTTAGAACTGGATTAAAATCATGTGTGAGATTTTGTTTAAAATAAAGTTAAGTTATCAGGCTCCTCTTTTAAGAAACCAGCTTCCAGTTTGGGCTGAGAAGCAGACAAAAGATTTGGCTTGAAACTTCCAGTTTTGATGAAGCTTATTGTAAAGACTGACCCTTTGGTTTGGCAGCTAAAGGCTTAAACCTCCACTGATAGATTTCTCTCTTTTTAGTTTTATTCTGTCTATATAAATGCATTATTATTGGCATCAGCTTGTGTCACTCCTTTTCTTTCTCTGCAGTTATCCATGGCTTAGAGCAGGGGTGCCCAAACTTTTTGCCTCCGAGGGCCAAACTGAAAATGAGCCAGTGAGCCAGGGGCCAAACATGGCAGCTTTAAAGCGTCTGTACGCCACTGTCTGTGGTTCTCCATGGGGATGGGTGGCGTCTGAGAGGCTGCGTGTGCAAAGGCTTATGGAGGATCTTTCCAAGTTAATAAAACTATATAAAAGTGAGGAAAATATTGACTTTATTATAAAAAAGGCTGCACAAATGTGAAATACACCAAGGAATAAACTTTTACTTATTAAAGTTCATATGAATAGAAACACAATGAGTGAGCTGTTTATATCCATACAACCCTAAATGACTAAAGACTTAATGGACATAAGAGACATTATTATCATCCATCATTAAGCTCTGAAATGCCTTTTCATCATCAGCGGGCCGAGAGCAAGAGCTGGCGGGCCAATTTTGGCCTGCGGGCCCCACTTTGGGCACACCTGGCTTAGAGGGATGTAGCTGCTAACATACGATAACTGTTCTCTTTCCTTTCTTCAACTAGACAAGCGTTTTTCATGAACTTGGCTATATGTACATAGTTATGTTGGGTTAATCTGGGTCATGTGATGGATTTTTGGGGGAATTGGATTAACTGGACTGCTAATGCTAATGCTAATCTGAACTGAGTAGCCTACAGCAGCTCTTTGAGCTAAATGATAACATTAGCAAGATAGCAACTTTATTGTATTTATTAAATACTTTTACCATATTTTATTGTGGTCTAGTTTTTGTTGTTTACATGTTTACTTTTTCTATGTGCTTACAAGCTGGAGCTTTTGTGAATTTAACATACAATGTTGCCTTTCTATATCTGGTATTTCAGCAACTTGTTCAAAGTAACACTGTGAAGTGTATAATTTAGTTGCCTTACAGTCCATTGCATAAAACATCCTGTTCAGTTTCACACTCCATCAAAGCTCCATCACAGCGACACACACTTCAAAGGAGTAATCCATCATTACAGACTCTGCTTTCATTTTAAATGTGAGATTGTATCTTTGTTCTGCTCTAATGATAACTTTTAAAACTGGGTAAGAGTTCAAAGACAAGAAGGGTTTGGGTGTAAGCGATATAAACAGGCCAGATTCTGTTCCCACCAAAGTCCCAAAAACCTTATAAAGTATCTGAAAATGTTGCATGATGGCAGAAGTGATAAATCTACAATGGTATTTAGGATTTGTCCTTACTAGAAAATCTCCAGGTTGGGTTTGTCAGGATGAGTGCTAGCTTAGCGGGGTAACAGACATTTAGCCATCCAGTTTAAAAATCCAGTTTATGTGATGGGTAGACCTTGTTTGAACAGCATCTAAATGAGTATATTTAGGCAAGGCAAGTTTATTTGTACAGCACCTTTCATGTACAGGACAACTCAAAGTGCTTTACATTAAAACAGTAAATGCATAAAAACAGCAGAAATCACAATAAAATCATAAATTAAATAAAGGTAATTAAAAGCAGATCATATAAATGTGCCGTGCTGATTCATTTATAGGCGCATGAAAAAAGAAATGTTTTCAATCTGGATTTAAAAGTGTTTACAGTTGGTGAAAGTTTAATCTCCACCAGCAGTTTGTTCCACATATTTGCAGCATAACAGCTAAATGCTGCTTCTCCATGTT
>JBAMHV010000010.1:10984042-11024581 GCA_037177535.1 Pseudomugil gertrudae
AGCTCGAGCTGCAGAGTTCTGAATGAGCTGCAGATGTTTAATGCTCTTTTTAGGAAGTCCTGTTAAAAGACCATTACTGGAGATAAATGCATGGATGAGTTTCTCCTGGTCTTTCTGGGAGACGAAATTTTTAATCCTGTTGATGTTTCTGAGGTGGTAAAAAGCTTCTTAGTCACAGCTTTGATGTGGCTACTTATCGCTGTTCACACAGGATAGTCATACATGCTGGGATGTCTTCTGCAACAGGATCTGAAGAGCAAGGTCCAATTGTTTGCACAGATGGTTGGAAGTGCTATAAATGTTTAAAAAATGTAGCTACAAACCCCCAAAGAGTTTAATTTTCAGTGTCCAGTACATGGGATGTTAGCAAAGATAACATTTGAGCCTGGTACTCTTGTTTTCTTTTAGGACATGGAGGACATTTTTAAGGCTGAACTGACTACTGAATCATATCAACTCATATCAACAAACAAAGTAGGGTAGTATTTTATCTGCCCTGTTGTTTAAGTCTGTGATAACAGGCTTTGGAGAAGCTCCATCACCTCAGGGCTGATTTTAACTCAGGCCTGCAAAAGGAACCGCCTGACAGCTTGTTCTAAGGCCACACTGACAGTGGGGAAGTGAAGACTAACCTAAACAATCTGAGCCAATTGTGGAGTCTGTCCGAAAGGCTGAAAGTGGATCTGTTTGCCTTCGAGCGGAACACCCACCATCTCCTGTGCACTTTGGACGAGACAGCTGCTCGATGCGCTCCTCTACTTCATCCCTCTCTTGGCACGAACCTTCAGATGAGGGAGGTAGTCTTTGTGGAAACTCCAGACATGGTGCAATATGCAGAGATTACTCTGCTGATAATAGCACCACCCACATGGCCAGTCTTTCAGCGTTTAGAAAAAATATATGTACATATATAAAAACTAGTGTATTAATAAAATCTCACCACCATCAGATTTCAGAGGAAGCTCCAGGCTTATACAACAGATGATATCAAAAATGTTTTGTGCTAAGAAGACATTAACCAAGTTTCTTAAAAGCCTTAAGCTCAAGAGTAAGCTAACACTAACATTTCAAACTTGCTTATCCAAGGAGAGAGCTTAAACACCTCGGGGTTTGCAAACATGGGGGTAAAAATGCATCCCAATGCAGTTTTTCGAAGGTTAACACTGATCTAAGGAACCTCAGGGTACCAAAAAGCTCTGTGCATGTAGCTACATGAAAGACTCTTGGAAGTAAAATGTGAATTTTTACAGAGCAGGTTTTTTTTTTTTAATATATGCTCAATATTGTGAGGTTAGTGTGTTTTTATTCCTGAAATAAATCAAATTTTTTCTACAAGTAACCACTACACCTGCGATTTTAGAATAACATAAAGCTTCAAATAATTTTTGGCTTGAGCATTAATATAAGATGCTAATTAGATGCTTCAATTAAACATTGATTTACTCATTTGATTATATGGAAATGTGATCTTGAATGCAACATTGATTATATTATGCTGCAAAATAAGGTAAGAAAAGGCCAATAGGAGACAGAGTAAATCTTGTCAAGCTGGTGCAAATGTTTCTGCAATGCAGTTACCAGCCCCTTACACTAGATGGCGACATCAGCCCATTCACCACCTCAGTGATGCCACACAATGTAGGGCAGACATTCTGGAAAATGGCCTTGCAAATTGATGATTTATATAACAATCAATGCATTTAGCAACTAAGAGGATAGATTGCAAATTCAATTTGATTGGATAGAATGGCTGAAACTTAATTTTGAGACTGTAATGAAGTAGCTGTCACTATAAAATGACTTAGTCTGCCAAAGAGTAGACAAGACACTGTAATGTCTTAACTGTTTGTGACTGAGGGGGTCTTTGGCTGTATCTCAAATTGCTCCGGCATCTGTATTCTTGGCTATTTTGAAGACAAGAGACAACAGTGCAGTTGTAACCATATATGTGGATGTGGGAGGCATAGCTGGACAGAGTACCGGAAAATGTTAAGACAGGAAAGATTATACCATCTGTGGTGGCCATGAATGAAGGGAGACAGTTGTGGTATGCCACCCTGTCTTCAGCCATGATCATTTGCATTTTTGTATGGGAAAAAACAATAATACCACATTTAGCAACAGGAAGAGATAGCTGGATGGGTCGATAGAAAAAAAGAAAATGAACATAAACAGAGACAAGAACGAGTGTAAACTCCATCAAAACCAGCTGCATCCTATACGCGGGGCCAAACTGGTGAGCTGAAGCAGAGCCTGATCATAAGCATGCTCTTCATCACGTCTGATCATCTGCTACAGAAGTCACTACACGCACACACTTCCTGCTTTAAATCATTCCCAGCACTGCTGTGCCAATCCAGCTCTGTGTGGGTTCAGTGTCCACATGTGATTATGCTAGATTCTGCATGCACAGCAGAGGAGTTGTAGGGATCCATGCCTCCCCTCACTCTGCCAGAAAGTTGCGGTCTGGTCGACCATCTTGGTTTTCCAAAAATACGGGTTGCCAAGGAGACGAGGAGCCACAGGCAGAGCAGGGAGGGCTGAATGACACAGTTGGTTTCCAGTCCTGTGAGCTGATTACTGCAGACTTTTCCGACTGCCTGACTGCTCCTACAGTAGTCAACTTTACTGAACCTTCAAAACTTCTCTTTCATAACTGCAATAATTGTTTGAGAGTTTGCCAGATATTTGGCCACCGTGCAAATGTTTGTGCTGTAAAAGGCGGCAAAATATGAGGAATTCAGTCTGATATGCCAGCGATGCTCATTAGGACCACATTGATAAACTTGAAGTGAAATGATCACCTCCTCCTGGAATGAGAAATGAGACGTGCGAGTGCAGGTTTGTTAAAAAAATAAAAGTAAAGCTTTTGGCAGAGCAGCTTTGT
Source organism: Pseudomugil gertrudae (assembly GCA_037177535.1). Classification (NCBI taxonomy): domain Eukaryota; kingdom Metazoa; phylum Chordata; class Actinopteri; order Atheriniformes; family Pseudomugilidae; genus Pseudomugil; species Pseudomugil gertrudae. The sequence continues at coordinate 10,986,930 of JBAMHV010000010.1, forward strand.
TGGATTGAATTAGACTTCCCAGGTGTTCCTGATAAATGGTGGGTGAATGTAGTTAACTTCAAGATGCAGCAAAAGTCTGTTTAATACTTTTCCACATTGCCTTCTCTTGTACAAACTACCATTTTAGCAAATCTGCATACAAAATCAACCCTCTTAACCTGAATTCTTGGCTGCTCTTAGCTTATTTCTCTCATATTTAAACGACTTACAGGATTTACTCTCTTTAATCAAGCTGAACCAATGCTGATTCCCTTCTGTTGCGGCTATTCATGGTAAACAAATGTGTCATCATGTATGAGGTCTGTACAAATACATGCAAGTAGAAATGCCTTTATTTCAATTCCTGTGTGAAGGGGATTTCATACATGCATCATGGCAAATATTCAGTATGGGTGTGAGAAAAATCTTTCAGAATTCATTCAGAGTTAATAAATTCTCAAAAACTACTATTCTTCTATCAGGTTTGATCCATTTCAATGTCGAACATTTACTGACTTTATCCAGTTTTCTTCTTGCGGGGCAAAAATCTGATTCATTCATTGGAGAAAGACTAAATCAGAGCTAAAGGATAAAGCGACTAGGGGTGGTAAATTGATCTCTGTGAAACGAGGAGGATCTCATCAGCTGTTAAAGTTTAATTTATTTAGTGTTTCTTGTTGCAACAAATCAGTAATAGTACCTTAGGTGGATACCTACCAAAGCTTCTGTATGTATCAGGTAAACACCTACAGCCTGTCAATCATGTCTGGAGCAGTTTCATTTCCACCATATTGCAATTAGGCACAAATGCTTGCAAAGCAGAAACCTGTGGTTAATTGTTATTAAGCACATAAGGTTTTCTGTCCTCTTCTCAATAATTATAAACCATTTTTTTAGTTTTTGAAAAAAAAAAAGAAAACAAAAACTTTGACATTCTGTTGTAGTGACAAGAGTTTCCCAGAATCTACTCATTTAGCATTTAAAAGTAAGAGTAGCAGCTAATGAGGTGTCAATATAAAAAGTTTTACCTCCAGACCGGTGTTGTGTGTCAGGTTTGGCGGCTCGTCGTTGACAGGTATGATAGTAACTGAGATGGTGACGGGGAGGCTGCGGCGCTGAAGCTCATAAGCTGAGGCAGAGAGCGTAAAACTGTCCTCCGTGGTCTCGCTGCTGTCATGCATGTAGAAGATCTGTCCACTTTCCATCTGCAAGAAGCCAAAAAGAATTTAGCTGTCACTGTTTTGAATTGGACCTGAGTGATAGGAAATATTGTAAAACTGGGAAAAGGAAAGGGTGAGCCTAAAAGGGGAAATAGTAATGTGATTGTGTCTGCTCAGAGCCAGTCAGTGGGAATCACAGCAAATCTTAGATTACTCAGATTAACTCCAACAATACCAAAGAATAATTCTGACAAAAAAACAGGAGGAAGTTTTATGGATCCTCTCTGATAATGTCATTTATTACATTTCAGATAAAACATCTTGCTGAACCGGACTGAAAGACGAGCATCGGTTTTGAGACTATTGCAGAGTTACTTAAATGTTCCCAGTAAATTTTCCTGCAGATATTTCATTGTTTTCCTGGTGGTATACATCCAGTGAATGTCCAGGGAATGCAAACGTCTCCCTTGCATTAAGCACCCTGCAAATGATGCTTGCATTTATCGTTCCTCATATCCTGTGTCCTCTCCAGCTCCATGTCACAGAGACACATCCTGCTACTGCCACTGTGTTTAATTGTAAGGATGGTAATATTGGATCAGCTGGGATTGGATCCAGTCCCCCCATGACCCCGTTCAGGGAATAAGCGGTAGATAATGGATAGATGGTAATATTGGGATGCTCATTGCATGGCCAAATATGGCAATTCAAGCTTAGAATACGCAGAGAATGACTTCTTATGGTTTGAGAGCTGTTCAGGTTTAATTTTTCTTTTTTTGTGTGATATTAACTAATACCTGTCGACTGACAAGAGTATTCCTTTGTATGGTTTTCAAATTTCTACAAAGCCCTTCATTCCAATTACCTAGTTTGGCAGGCCTACACCAAGGAAGTCTGTTGGGGGCCACAACCTTCTTTTACTTTAGAATAATGAAGTCTAATGTTTGCTTGCCTTGTATTTTTCTCAAGATTCGTGGGTCAAAACAATGGTCTCTCACAGATCTATGCACTCTTGTCAGACTTCATGTTTAGAATTTAATGTTGATTTGACCACTGTAAATCCTGAATAAGTGTAAATTTAATTATGTTGGGAGGTAGACTAAAGTTAAGTTACACTTTCATTTAAAGAATTTATATATTTAAGTAAAGTGCACTAAATTTAATACTTATCCACACAACAAACACATTTGCTTTCTTCAAAATTATGTGGAAAAATAGAAGAGTACAGTTATAATCTTTCTTTTTGGGGTATTATTTTTCAGTTAAATGCTCAAATGGCAAAAATGATCCATTTCCCCATGGTAAAATAAACTTTTAAAAAACGTCCTAAATACAGGTAGTAGTTTGAAAACCCAATAACTTGCTACTTACTCTATTTCTGAGAGTTACTGAAAATGTAATCAAAATCCATCTGTACCTTTTTGAGTTATGTTGCTAACAGACAGACAAATACGCAGTCAGTCAAACCAATGCTAACAAATACATAAACAGAGATCTAAAATGAATGAACCATATTTAAGATGTTAAAGATGACTTTAACATGAGTCCAAAGCATTCTTTGAAATAAGATTTGTTTACTTAGTGCAATTTTCCTTCATTCTCTCCCACATGTAAAGATAATATGAGACAGAAGAACCAAATAGATGCGTGTAAGCTCCCAAACTTACCTGAAAGTATAGTTTAGGAAATAATGAATTTGGAGCCTGAACAATAATTAACTTAAATCCCCAGATTACCTCAATTTTGTTCTTCCAAAATGGGAATTTTCTTTACAAGTTGAAGGCATTAAAATAACCTATATATTATAGAATAATGCAAGCAGCAACTGAATGGAGTAACTGTAAACATCCGAGAAGTCATTTTACAGTAGTGATTTTTACTTTCCGTCGGATTTAAAAAAGGTGTCTGTAAATCTGTTCTTTACCTTTCTTGCCTGGAGTTATGTGAGACGATAAACACCACTCACAATTGTCTGCTTGTTAAATATGCCAGATAAGTTACAATACAGTTTGCTACAGCTCTTGCATGAATTTAACAAACACGGTATCACTTGTGAGCTTTATAAGTGCAGGCAAGCATATTTCTTTCTTGCTTATGGATTTTATCAGGCCAAGCTAATTTGATGTTGAGCTGATGTTCATATTTTGCTCTAATTTCTCTTTATTATGGATTTTGTGGTAGGTTTGTCCATGTCTGTTAGGCTAAGGTGTCACGTCACACTATAGTAGGCTAATTTTATGTTTAGTTAAGGTTCATATTTGGCTAAGCTAGTCAGCTGGGTTATCTTACTTGCTGATGTTAGATTAGACTATAATTTTATGTCATGCTTTGATTCAGTTTTGACTAAGCTAATAAGATTGATATGATTATTACAGATTTTGTGTTAGGCAAAGCAAACCATCTGGTTCTACTCATTTACAGGTTAGGCTATGCTAACTGTATTCATTTAACTGGCAGGTATTAATAACACATGATGTCTTAGGCATAAAAATAAATCAACCAAAACAGTTTATTCAGCCATCCAAACTTCTGCCAAGAAAACTAATGCCATTACAGATGCATGTAATAATATATAGCTTTCCAGAGTTTGAAAACAGTCACTCTGATACTCAGTATTCTCCCCTTGTGGGACAAAACCTTGAGAAAAACCAGATGCACAAAGAAATCAGTCATCCTTTGACAAGAACGCTAGTTGGAAAACAGCACCTACACCTGGACCAAGCCAACCCTGTTGACTCTGCATATAAAGGAGAAACCTCACTGCAAAGCACTCTCCCTCTTTCAATGACTAGTAATCCTGCCAGGATCAGATCTAAATACATATTCGTTTCTTCTGGTGCTTTTTAACACGTTTACAGTCCGGCTCTGCAAAGGGAGCAGTCAGAACTTTGTCTAGACAAGTGCCCTAAGCTGCTGGGATGAGGGAACTCACTTCACAGTGCAGGAAGTGCTAAATGGATCCCATATGACTGGCATCTCTCTGGAGAAACAGCCCTCGTCATCACCACTGATCAGGCAAAGTCACCAGACAATCAGTCTGCTTGCTGGGATAATAAACACTGGCTGTTCTTGAACACATGGCGAACTAAGAATGAGACTGAAATGACCGTTGTTATTTAATTCTAACTGCAAGGTTTATTTTACTAAGTTTTTTATTGCTGTTGAATGGCAGGCTCTGTGTCGCTACTGTATTTCAGAGAAGTAGCGTTATAAGATAGACTTGTGCTGAACACATTGTGTCCTGTTGCCTTGTGGACGTAAAGAATCAGAGGAGACTCATTCATTCAACCGAATGTAAAAAAAGCCACATTCCCACCATATGGTCTGACTCAGAGGCTCTTATATGACACATCTGGGTTATATGTTAGAGGAAGCTACATTGAGGTTTGCAGTCATGTAGATCCTATGAGTTACTTGCTAACTGCACCCTGCGTCACTAGATTTAGTAACCCCCCCTCCCCCAGTTGATGGATTAATTGTAACAATTACCAATATTTTATTAAGTCTATCTGTTTCTGAGAATCTAGATTATTACAGCTTCCACAGTAGGCTCATAAATAAGTCTTTTTGCTCTGACATTTTCTTAGGGGAAGATAAACTTCTCTCTCTTTTTTTTCTACTGACGTAATTGCTGAAATTCACCAGTCATTCGTGGATTACATTAGAATCCTAAAGAAACTGTCTAAGTTTGTCTAGCAAAAGTAGACTGTCTACGAGCTCCCACACATGATTTCAGAATCGCACCAGGCCTGTTTATTTTGGCTGCAGGCAGTTTGAAGGCATCGTCAGTTTTTCCACAATCGCTAAGCAAAGTAGAGGGTGCAGACCAGCTCCAGATGTAGCAACTATAAGATATCTGACTGACTAGCCTCACTGAACTACATTGTTCATTCAGAATGCGCAGTATTTTTTTCCGCTAGTAACTACTAATGCATTTTTAATATTTCCCCGAAGCAGGACTGTCTGAACATGAAGTTTTTCCCTCATGTCTCCACCTGGCACAGCACAACAAATCCAAAACAGTTTCCCGATGATGCCTTCCAGTTAAATAACAACCAAATACACTCCTAAAATGATCGTATTATACTCCAAAAATGAGTGAGGAAGGATGCTGTGGTCATATCTAAAGCAAATGACTTATTTCACATATTTATTGAATGTATGGGGAGCGGATAGGTGCAGGTATCTATTCATTTTCCTTACCTCATCCCATGTAAAATACGTAAGTTCTTCACCATCCAGGTAGCGGATGTCGCCGTGCTGTGGAGGGTTCTCCACGACAAACTCGATGATTGCCGTGCTGTAGAAAGGATGTGTAATGTTTATGATGTCAGCATTAATTGATCGGCTGAGGCCTTCCTTCACGGAAAAGTTAAAGGTCTGGATTGGGATGACCCGGGGCACAACATTCACAATGACGCGGAGATCCTCCACTGTGGTCAGGCCATTACTGACGTCTACTGTGAAGCCATCATCGCCCTGAAAAAGATGGATGTCAAGCTCAGTGATTGGCATTGATTGATATTCCATCAGAGGCTGAGGTTTTCTTTTGTCCAAAATCATTCATAATTTGAATATAAAAGCGAACAAGCTGCCACAACTAACTTGAGTGAATTAGGGAAATAATAACTGAATTAATTAAAAGTCCATAAACCTGGATGGATGCTGACACATAGAGAATATGCTCCTTATTAATGTCTTCCTGGGTGAAGGACTGGATGTACTGAAGGACAGGTGAGGCCGATGTGTCTGAAACGTTAGTCAGCATGACCACATGACCAAGCAGAGGAGGTTCTTTAATTGTGAAGACCATCTCCGTGGGTAAAATATCAGCTTGCTCCACCTGAAACATAAAGATAACAGCAGTCTTTACAATACTATAAAAGCTTTTGTGAATCCTGTGCAAAAAAGGGATAAGTTAAGAGACAGATGAGCTTTAAAAGCAATAAAACCTCTGAATTCCCTTGGAAAAACCAACCCGAGGTAGCAGTTTACACTTTAAATCTGCATTAACGTAACTTTTCTGCTTACTTTTCCCTTAAAGAGCTGCAGTATATAACCATAAATGTGAGTATGATACATCTTTTTGTTTATTTAAACCATGAAATGTAAAGATCAATTCATCATATACATAGTTAATGGCCCTGTTATGGTGTGTAGCTGAAAAGAAATGTGGGACAGCATGACGAACAAAAACCTAAACACACATTTCTGACATTTGGTAACATTTAGATGCATGCTTCCTATTTGCACACAGACAGATTTATTGTCATCCCACTTTAAGAAGTTTTAATCAGCTCTCTGGGGTCTGAAGCCACGGTATGTGTCGCAGCAATGCTTGCATTTTTTTTCATTTTACAATGCAACTTTTCATTTTATAGTAAGAACACACGTCTGGGAATGCTCCCAAAGGCTAAATCAACATGTTAGCTCTTGGACAGGCCATGCTGTCAAGGCTTTGTTTGATACATATTTCAAAAGATTGTGCTCTGAGCAGTCAACACTGCACACTTACAAAGAGTACACAATTGTGAAGGTTCAAAAGAAGGAATATTTTACTCTCAGAGATGGTCCTCATTATTTCAAAAGTCAAGACATGCAGAGTGGGTTACAAACAGACCAACTATTTAAACCTCATTAATTGCTTTCAGGATGAAGTGCAGGCAGGCACATCTTAGAAATAACAGTAAGCTTCAGGAAGCTCCTCAGGGGATACGTGCTCTGTTTTCCACACTTAATAGAGTGTAATTTAGTACATAAACCAAATTAAAAGCAGCAACTGTACAGTCATTTCAAGCCCTACTTTCATGTGGTAGATTAGAGGCAATGTTATGAAATACTAAAGAATGCTTGACAAGTCATGCGAAAGTGTCTTTTTACTAACTTTAAAGGGACAAGGAGTTTTTCTTAATGTTGGTGCCAAATTGCATCAATGCAATGTTTGATAGGACAAAAAAAAACTCAATTTGCAGCTTGAATGTAAACAAATCAAATGAATTCATGTATTGAATTTGCAAATTAAAACTAGCTCACATGAAGCATGTCAAGTAATTTAAAAATGCATCTGTTTTTCTATGTATTGTAAAAATAGTGAGTAAAATTACCTTGAGTTCGTCTTTGCTTATTATGGTGTGTTCGCTCTCATAAGAAACGATGACCTCATTGGTTATCACCTCAGGCTCAGAATCATAACCTTGCTTATGTATTTTAATCCTGAACGTGCCCTCTTCAGAATGTCCCTTTGCTTGAACATTGAAGCTGAACGAGTCCTTTGAGCTCAGACTCTCATAATTGTGCTCGTATGACACGACGCCCTTTTTCAAGTCCTCCTGGGTGAACTCTGAAGCTTCAATCCCACTAACAATAATCCTGCCTTCCCTGGGGGGTGATGTAACCTTGAACCTGATCTCTCTGTCATCTCTGATATCCATGTTGGAGTCAGCGCTTAACAGGGTGGTGTCAAGTGTCTCGGTGCCTCCATGGTTTATGACAATGATTGTGTTGTTCTCCACTTGCAAGTAAGGCTCACTTGCCTGGATCTGAATCAGTGCAGAGGTCTTATGGTATCCGTCTGACACCTGGAGGGAGAATCGCTCCCGATCTGCTCCGTGATGAATAAATAGGATCTTCTTGTCCCGCAGGTCGGCTTGGGTAAAACGATAAAGGGACTGCAATGGATTGGATGCAGAAACAATATTGCCTGAGAGGATTCCCTCCCTGGCGTAGACTATTTGAGAGTCATTGAAGCCTGAATCATCATCCTTGAACTGAATGACTTCATCTGTGAGCAGGCGCTGGCCATTACGGACCATGTTGAAGACTTTATTCACAACCCGAACAGGAGCATGCTCATTCTTTGATTGAATCAATATCCTGAAGACACCGATCACTGTCCCCTGATCATCTGAAGCTTTATCAGTTGCTGAAAAATGGAACTCATCACTGCTTGTCTTGGAACCATCGTGTTTGTATATCAGCCTGCCAAGCTGGAGGTCCTCGTTGCTAAAAAGTCTGATTGCCCCGTCAAATCTAGGCATTCCAGGTGGGGAGTCCCTCATGAGTCGCCCATGCTTTGGCTCCTGTGTAACCTGATATAGAAAGTCTGTTGAACTTGAAGACTCCAGCCAAAGATTGTTTTTGTTTAGAGTCTGCTCACCGCCTTGCAACACAACCAGTCTTTCGCTGGTCAAAAGAGGACCATTTGCACTGGCAATGATATTGATTGGAAAGCTGTACAAAGGAGAATACTGGTCCTCGGCAAAAACTCTGAACTGAAACAGGTCTAAATTACTAACAGCTCTTTGCATGGCTCGATAACTAACATTGTTGTCCATAATGTCTTTCTGAGTGAAAATGTCATCTTCTACCAGCTCTTTGTTCGACAGCTGGAGAGTGCCAAGTGTTGGAGGCCTGATGAGGATATATTTGATTGTTTGTGGATCGAGATTTTTACCTTTCACGTCAGCCTGAAGCTCTGTGGGTCTTATTAATTGCTCCTTACCAGCCTCCACTTCTAAATCTGCCATGTTTGATAGTTTTACTTGTGCAGGGGTAATTCTGACCACAAAGGTATTGTTAAAAAGGGAAAACTCCCCCATATGAATATTGAAATGAATCCGCTCTACCACAGTGCCTTCCTGGTTTCTGGAGTCTGTGCTGATGTACCTAAGACGTTTTTGATCTAGATCGGATTGATGGAAAGCTGTAACCTGCTTGTATGCACCATCATTTGTCTTAATTTGCAGTTCACCAAATATCAGAGGCTGCGTGATGTTGTATATAATAACTCCATCGTGTGGATGAGAGATAATTGCCAGATTATGAAAATCTATGGAAGCATTGCTTCCTTGATGCAAAGTAAGGCCGGGGTTGTTGACAATAGACACATGGGGCTTTGTTGCTAACAGACTAAAAGTTGTTGACTGACTTTCTGACTGTCCATCATGCACTTTCAAGGTCATTTCAGCAGTACTACCCCCTTTGTGTACAAAATATATATTTCCATCTTTTAACTCCCTGCACGTGAACTCTGAGATGCTTCTTCCTGGTTGTTGACTGTTTTCCAAGTAACCAATGTTCATAGAAAGCTCAGAGGTTACAACTAAGTCATCACAGCGAAAGTCAGAATCCATGATTTGGCTAAGAATTGAATCCAAACGAGTTCGGCCATTTTCTGTGATGGGTATTTTTCTCTCTTTGAGTTGTGGTTTGTTATCGGCAGGAACGATTACTACCCCGAGGATATATTCCTGAGGGGTTTTCAAACACTCTGGAAGGTAAGAATTACTTTGAGCCACTACTTCTAGATGGATCTCATCTTTATCCATTTCATTTCCATCATGCATGTACTTTATTTTCTTATTGACAACATCCATAAGAGTGAACTTCTTTGTGCGCCTTGTGTTGATGTTCATATCTACCAGGCCATATAGGGGGTCATTCTGCAGAGTAAAGATGATCTGAGACTCGCGTATTCCTGCATCCGTGAGATCAATTGTTGGGCTTAGGTTGTCGATATTAAAAAAAGCTTCTCCTCCTTCAGATACATACAAAGGGCTGACATCAAGAAGATGTGTTACATTTCTGAAGATCTCAGGTGTATCGTTTCTTGGGGTGCAATGTTGTATATTCTGTACAAAATCAACATAGGTGGGGACAGGTGGGGCAGTTGTCGTTATGTCTGTGTCATAATAACTTGAGTAATCGTAGTCCTCTCCTTCACACTTTACATGAACATCTTTGGTCACCAGAGCATCCTGAAGGCTTTTATCTCTCTGGTTTACTTTGATTTCCCCTAAGCATCCAATGAAAGATTCGGATGTCAAGTCATCCTCATAACGACTCAAGGAGCCGCTCTCCCGGAATACTTCTTTCATTTTTCCCTGGATGCCCCCTAAATACAGGTTTCCAATCAAATCCAGTTTTTGGTCTGAGTCAAGACGAAGGGAAGCTGGCTGGCTGTCTACAGTAAGTACAAATGAATCCCGGCTGACCAGAATCTTAACTCTGTGCCACTGGTCATCATCCAGTTGCACCTGTTTGTTCTCCAGTACGTCCATACCACCCCCAAGGTCTAGAACGCCTTTAAGATGGCCTTTGACAAGCGCAACAGCAAGGAAATCTGATTCTCGTCCTGGGTGGAAAACCAGTAAGGCATCTTCAATGGTGGTTTTCATTAGGAATTCTAAAGTCCTTGGAGCACCAGAGGCTTCACTCCATGTGGAGAAAGACACAAAGGAATCAGGAGTGCTAAAACTTGTTGCCTCCCCATCCCCAGCTTCAAACTCACTACTACAGGACTCCTTTGTGTCGTGGCATTGCTTAAATGCTGAGCTGAGAATATTAAACTGATGGGATTCAAATTTTATGTCAGTCATACAGCCACGGAAGGGGGGGATGGCATTACTGAGGTAGGGAACATCCAGATCTCCAGTTCCTCCAAGCCAAATGCCCAAATCAATGTTTAGCTCTTCCTCATCACTCAGAGAGTCAGATGTTGCAAAAAGGTCATCAATTGTTATGGTGAGCTGGCCATCTTTCCAGGTCAATGAAACTTTGTGAGAGAGAAGGTTATTTAGCTGCACTCCTTGAGAGGATGTGAACTTGATCTCACTAGCCCCAAGTTTCATTCGTGCCTAGAGGAAAACAAAAACATGTTTAGTTATTGAATGATTATTTCACAGCTATATTGTTTATGAACGATGCACTTTTAGTCCATTGCACAGACAATACTATTATAATTACAGCATAAGGCCTTTGGAATTTCACTTAGAGTAAAATACTGATCTATCTGTTTAAAAAACATAATAAAGATAATTTAAACAGGCAATATTTCTTTTATATATGCATGCGTTGACATCTGAACTCACTGAAAATGCAACAGTAACGCCACTTTTTAGTATTGAACAATGCCTGTGAACGCACCCAATGCTAATTCAGCTGTTTTCCATGCTGGGAAGCAATTGAATACATTTTTCCGCTGACATGTTTTACATTCCAGATACACATTCAGTAAAGACAATAGAAAACCTAAATCTGACAAAGCTCTTTACTGTGCTCACTGATGAATTGTATTTCTGCTGATACTATCTGTTACATTCCTTCAAAATACCACCGTTCAGGCATTATAAACCATGCAGCTATTAACTGGATTTGTGTTGTGTTGATGAGCTGAGGAACTGATGAGTAAACTGTCCAGCTGGTAACAGCATTGGAGTTATTCTGATGCACGTTAGATAATCTCTTAGCAAAACAGTCTTTAATATAATGCTTCAAACCTGCTGCACAAGTAAATTAAAATGTTTTGGTTTTTATGAAAAAAAGTGGGAATACTTATATAATAAGGCTATGATGATCACCAGACATTGTTCCAATTAAATATTTTGACCTGAAAGTAAGGCAGCAAGCCCCGATAAAATAAATGCAAATAGCCATATTAGTTATCACCATAACTTATTCTGAAAATTGATAGGCTTTATTACATATTTGAATAAACAGGCTATAGAAATAGGTGAGGGACATTTGGGCCCGAGGCAGCAGGAAGCTGTATCTGTCTACATATACATTTTTAAAAAAGTGATAGCAGATTCCTCACCTGTACTTTCCCATTTAGAAGTTCAAGGAAAAGGTAGTCCTCCCTTCCTGCAGCTAGGAGCAGAAGCCCACTCCGCCGACTCGTCTTAATCTGAAGTGACAACTCAAATGTGCGGATGTCCTGGATGACTTCTGAACTGCAGAAACTGTCCCCAAAGTAGGATTCTGTAAAGAGTAAAAATAGGTTATAGAATGTAAGGATATAAGACATTGATTTTATTTACACTCAGAGCATGTCAATAATATATATAATAAAATATATAAAATATATAAAAATAAAATAAAATAAAACATAAAATTGCCAGAGCTGACCATTTACATCTATAGTGGCATCGATACATGGCTCATTACAATGAGATGATCCAGAAAGACACCTGCACAGGATGTCACTATATCTATGCATCAGACAGCAGCTGTCTGGAAACTGTTATTTTTAATGTAGAAAGTTAGAAAAACCAATTAGATGAGCATTTTTCAGGGACTGACATTACATCCAACTCTCTCCCGACTTGATTTCTGTATTATCAGGTGGCCTCCAGCTGCTCTTAGCTGTAGAGGAGTTTCTCTGGCCTCAAAGAGATTCTCTGACTGAGACATCAGTCACTACCACTGTGGAGGTTTTCCGGGCATATAGAATGTTGGGGTGCAGGACTTCCCAGGCTTGGCTTGTCTCATTTTCAGTGATATGCTAATTCAGCCACCTGCCTCGGACTGTGCTCTCTGGAGCACTTGACGAAAATGTAAACCAGTGAGGAAGTCAATTATTTCCCAGTGCACATGCCCTGAAATTAAAATGGACTGCTTCCAAGACCCGCTTTCCTCAGTGTAGGTTTTCTGTGGCATTGGCCAGGATGCTTAGAAAGCACGTGTATGTGTGTGTGTGTGTGTGTGGGGGTGGGTGTAGGGGCCTTTCCATTAGTCACACACTTGCCCTCCCAAGGGGAAAGTTCAAGACACAGAAACTCAGTGCAACACAAAGAAGACCATACTATTATCACACTGCTAATGCTTTGCAATATTTGCAATATTCAGGCAGAGCAAATCAGCGCTGTGGCAAACATGGAACATTCCTATGGAGCCATGAGGGCCAAAATATTCCTTCAGAGTCAACAGCAGCATCCAGTAGCTGAGCAGGATGCTGGGCTTGATGCCATGAAGCAAAAATCTCACAGAGCAACTTTTAACACACAAACCTTTCAGAATACAGATGAGGAGAGAACAAGATAATGAAACATTCACATTCATCACTATAAATGGAAAAAGTATTTCCCTAAGACTCGAGCAAATAAGTGCGTGTGCCTTTAAAGGGCAGCCTGTGTCTGTTGTGCATCTACATTAATGCAATGCTGCCAGCTTCGCAGCGCTGAAGGGTATGCTTGTCCTTTGGTTTTCTCATTCCGTAAATGAACCCCCTGCATCCCAGATCTACAACAAACATTGAAAATGTGAGCAAAGACAAGCCTTTTGATGTCAGCAAGGACGAAAGCGAAGCTTTTATCATCACGCACATGCTTTTGTGATTTCACTAAGAGGCATTTGCTTTTGGTTCCAAGGCTGCTCTGTCATGAGCAAAGTCAGTGATGAAGAGTCTCAGCACAGGGCTAGAAACCACACGGAGACTTTTGACTGCATACTGATGAAACACGCTGCTCCTCTGCACTCACAGAAACTCCAAAACAAATCAGAAAAAATGACTTTTTGATTCTCTCATGTGTTAAAATACATATTGTGGGGGCACTGACAAATAATAATACAAAGAAAATGACATCAAAGAGGATCATTTAAAACCAAAGACAGAGCTTAACATAAACACATCATTTGTTTCACAGATACACATGATTTGCTTGCAAAATGCTATTTTTTGGGGGGGGTATTGTTGTAAGCTGTTTCTGACTGTGCCAGAGGCAACTTTTAGCACAGAGTTTTCTGGTAAGAAGTTTCTAAATGAAAGACTGGTGCTAATTGCATGGTAGCCTCCAGGCTTAAACTGAAAAATGAGGGAGAAGAATCTTCAAGGCGGTCACATTAACAAAGTCAGTTACAATTAGCTGTGTCACTCCTAAACTCAGGCTTTTATTAGACTGTTTAACAAACTTTATGAAAGAAGAAAAAGCAATTATGGAAAGAGTGATAGTACGATGACCTGCAGATGTTCTGGTTGAAATTCAGGCCGTTGTTGCCTTCGGGGGCTTATATTTCCTAATGACATACAGGAAAAGTTTCACTCTGCAGTACCTGCTGGAATTCATTAGATCCTCAGGTAAGTAGTGCTAAGTTCTGTTCAAAGTTTCACAGAAGGAAATCATGCTCCCAACTTCTTTGCAGCCTCAATCACAGAACCCCTCCATCCTCCTCATTCATGAGGGGGTTTTTAGAATTACACGGTGCATTGCAAACCTACTAATTTCTGTCGCAAAGGAGCACAAAAGTGCCTTTTCCATCTTCCGTGGACGCATGTAGATGGTTGTGGATCAAAATAAGCTGGGGCAGTTTCTCTGACAAGGCATCATTATCTTAAAAGATCAGCCTCGCTCCTGAAGAGTGCAAGCTGGATCCACAAAGTTACCGCCACTGTTAGAGTGAGTCAGTGTGCACACTTTTTAACCACCTAAAAGGTCAGTCTCCGATCCACTTCGGTTACCACACCCATCCTCACACTACTTTATTGTGTGTCGAGCAGAATCTTGGTATCAGGCCAATGCAGATGGCTATAATTTGATGAGCCTTCCTCTCTTTTACAACCACTGAATGAATTACTCTTTTGTCTTCTTCTCCCTTTCCTCCACTTCGTCTTTATCCTCCTTTGGTCTCCATCTAGCAACACATATCCGGAAAAGCTTTGGGCAAAGAGAGACAGCGAGCTGACCACAAGCGCAGGAAGATTGGAGACATTCAGGCGATTTTACGCCATGTGACTTGCTTCACTGATGAGTCACTCCAGTAATATTTTAAGTGAGCATAAAGATGTGTTGAACATTCCTAATTTAAGCATACAAGTCACTGATTATAGTCACTGTGATGCTGACAGTCAGCTAAAATGAAAATCTTTAAATCACATCAATAATGTCCACAAGCCAAAGTGGTTTCATATCTAGTTAGTATGGTCTATTTATCATCATGTTATATAGTTGAATTGTGAAAATGTTTTGCAGAAAAGAATATACCTACATGGTGCCACTGCTTGAATTTAAAACAAACCTTCTGCTTTTTAAGAAGTGGTGAAACCACAGTTCTCTTTACTATAAATAGAGGCTATGTCAGTAATGCCTTGCCTTTGCTGGGCAGTGCCTATTACAACACGGTATAATAGCTTCAGGATATAATTATATGAAGGATAGGGTGTTGTTAACCATAGATAAAATTTGGAAAAAGTCCACTGTGTAATTGAGTTCATCATATGGCAACAATGGTCATTACTGGGAGAAGCAATTACATCTCTCACAAGGGTCAACAGCAATTGTGCTTGTGATAGACGGTAGATTTCCAATTAAGTCTGCAGCCAGCAACTGTGTTTGTTAGTGTATGGAATACATGCAAAATAATCTGTACAGAACAAATGCACTTAACTTATTAGCTGATAACTAGAAAATGGAAACCAGTAACCAATCAAGGAGCATCTATCCATTAAAAACGATAAAGTTAAATTCGAAATTGCAGAACATTTGTAAGTTTGAGATGATCAGATATGGTTCAATATTGTTGCTTACTAAATATTAGCGAATGCTATTTACTGCACAAAAACATAGCTTGATATAAATAGCTTCATAGCTTCATATAAATATAATCTATGTATTAATTAGTTGCAAGACTAATATATACATCTTGTTCTACACATCTTACATCACATGATGAAGGATGAGTATATACGAGACTCCATGTAGGAAGAATCAACCAAACTTTGTGCCAGTGTGCTATGAAGAGGAGAGGATAATAAAACTAACTCGAACTTCTTGGAGGATGGGCAGCCCCCCCCCAATAATTTAATGGTAGGTGAAACACTGGATTTATCACTTATTACAGTTTCTCTTCTTGTCTCTGTTCTCCCTTTGGTGATGTGCTGATCAAACATTTTGACTCCTTCGGGGCTTTTCCAACTAAAATTAATCAATAAAGTATCTTTGCACTGAAGAAATTGCAAAAATTGTAAATGTGTTGATTTGTGCTTTAGGTCATCACCACTCCTTTGTTCTGGTACAAACCAGCCTGCTGGTCTCTGAACCAATCAGATTTGTCATCAGGGAGACGAGCAAGTGAAGTTTTAATGAAGTACCAACTTAGAAACAACTGAATAGACAATCACAGCAAAATATGATCATATTATTCTATATTACAGATAATAAAATATATGTCAAACCCTATAAATTTACAGAATTTTCATCGTTCATTTTGGCCAAAGCAAAATCTCTGCAACACAAATGAGAATGTGCCTCTGATGACCTCAATAACTTAACAAATAATATTTCCAAACAAATCAGAGACCACTAACTGCTCTTAATCATGTTGACATCAAGTTTATAGAACTGAGTGTGAACACAGCAGCCTGTCTATACAAGAAAATACTGCCAACTCCTGCGCTGTTAAACAGCAGAGCTCGGCCACAACTCTACATACCTTGACAGTGCTGCTTTATTAGGATCCTTTCCTTCCCCACAGACTTTTCAGAAGTCACCAGGGACACACTTTTACAGGCTTTATGGAGCCATTTCTCAGATCCGCCTGTGTTAGTATGAAAGCGAGCTGCATATTTTAGCCCCCTTTTCAAATCCACATCTACTTCTGCAGTTCTCTGAGACTCTCCAATGGTGAAAAGGCACAATAAAAAAAATGCTTATGGAGCAACAGCAGGAGGCTTCCACAACAACTTTTCATGTGTGTGAAATTCACAGTTACACAACACATAACGTATGTACCAGCAATGCAAACATTGGGGCCTTTCTCTGAGAAAGGGGAATAGTAGTGTAATGTTTGGTTTAGTGTAGGAAAATGGACTTAGAAGAGACGGAGGAAAAACATGGAAAGAAGGATGTAAAAGACAGTGTGGCCTTGATTTGCAGTGTTATTGTTAGGAGGTAGGACCAAAAGACTAAAGTTCTAAAAGAAAAGATAAAGCCTGGTTTCTTTCATCACAGGGCTGAGATGACAGCGGGAATATGAAATCCACAGGGGATCAGAGGTCAAAGTGTAGCAGGCACTGGAAAAAGAAAAAAAGAGCCTAGTTTACCGTCTCCTGTGAAAATATTTCCATCAAACATTGGCTACCTTTCAGCTTCATGCTGACTTTGCAGCAATGTTTCCAAAGCAAAGAACACATACAGGAATAATATGCTCAAACCAGTATAATTGTCTCTACTATAACACATTCCTGATTACATAGCAAACATCTTTGCTCAGCTCCAGTATTCAGCTGAATAAAGTGTTGTTGAGTTCTGATGCTGAACTAAAGGACCTGTTGGTCATAATTATTACAGATAAGTGATCTCACTCACCTCAGAACATTGTAAGACAAACACAGCCGTGAACAGAAGCATTGTAGCGACCGAAAGTTCTGCTGTGCTTTATGACCGACTAATACAAAGCATGTCTCTGTCAGCCCAGCCGGTCTATGGAAGCCGCCAAGCTCCCAGTTGGTACTGTTGAACCCCCCCACCCCTTCACTGTTTCAACCCATTTACCTCCTCATACCAAACAGGCCCTCTGCATCCAGTTAGAAACACCTCTTTTTTCTTTCTTAAAAAAACCCAAATACTGACCTGCCAGAAACATTCTGACAAGCGATTGTTTGTGTGGCTGTTACTTCTTCTGTTTCCCCTCAACCAGAGCAAGCCTGTTTATAGACTTGAGCTGAAGAGCGTTTTTAACACACTGATAATGACTTTCAGCATGAAATCTCGCTGTGTGTGAAAAGGGGCTGCAGCGCAAAGTGTCAAGGGAAAGGGCAGGAAGGAAAAAGGTAGACCCAAACAGCAATGGAAATCATGCATTTATTATTAAACATGAGTATTTTACAAATGCACTTCTCATCTTGCTTACGGGAAGTGTGACGTCCCGGTGCAATTTTACGACTAAATAACACTTTCTAGGGGTCAGTGGAGGCAGTGGGGACCTTTTTAATGAACAGCAGAGAACTTAATAGAGGAAAAACCATATTTTTTAAAAGAACAGCCTTGCAGGGAAGCATGCAATGCATAGGAGCTTTGATTTCTCTGGTTGTTTTGTACATTGTTCATTGTCCAGAGGTTAAAAACAGCAGGAAATTAGCATGTGGTTAAGTACAGTAGCTTAAGTTACTAACATTTACAATGTCAACCCAAAATAGGGTTGCAGAGAGGCTCTGTGTCATGCTGTGTAATAGGGATAATTAAACTAATGTATTTAAATGTGTGTTACTTAAGGTGTGATTATGATACCCGTGTTAAAACCTGGTTTACATTAATAGCTATGATTCCCCCTCCCGCAAGGAAATTGCTTTAAGTGGACTTTTTTCATCCAATTACGCTTAATTATTGTTTTAGTTGTTAAAAAAATTAGCTCCCAAAAGTCCTGAATTGAGTAGATGCAGTTTAAAATCAGTCCCACAACAGGAAGTGCAATGGCTATGCTAAAGTTTAATGGTAAATGGTCTTGTACTTGTATAGCGCTTTTCTACACATCAGTGCACTCAAAGCGCTTTAACACTATTTGACACATTCACCCCATCGCTCACATAAACACGCACACATCCACACACCGGTGATGCAGCACCAGGAGCAACTGGGGGTTCAGTGACATGTAGATGTCAGAGCCGGGATTTGAACCACTAACTTGCTGGTTAGGAAATAACTAGGATGCACCACAGCCGCCCCAATGGATGCTAAGAAGATGAGAGAATAACGTAGCTGTCTCTGAGCTCTAAAACAGCCCCATTACTATTTTTGATTGTTAAAACTTTAACATGTTTGTAGAAGGTCGTGTTACAATATGAACTGTTATGACAAAGAGCTACGTACAAGCCTATTGTAATCCCATACCGTCCATGAACTTTTCTCAATCTTCCTGTCAGTCATGCTTCGACAGGGTCTGCACTTGGATTATAATGTTTATTCACGCTGCAGAACTTAGAACTCAAATCTGATGTTTTATAGAGACCCATTGTTTTCATTGTTATTCGCTTTATAAATGATGCAATTACCATCAAGTCCAATTTCCACCCGGTGCACGTGCACCGCAGCACGGGTCAGAAGCACGCTCTCCTCTAAATGTTCATGGCAGGTCTATTTTTGATGGTGCATGCTTCAATCTCATCCGTTCAGACAGAGGTGGACAGGTAATCGGACACAGCAGCAGTGTAAAACATCGTGTAAATTTCATAAGCAGGTTTGTGCTGAACTCCAGTGATACCTGGTTAGAAGTGAGTCAACCAGGGACTCTGAGTGTTTCCTTTTTCAACATGGATGATGAGGCGTTCGTCATAAAAATGGAGAATCACAAGAATTTTTGACACCACACATTTTTACAGTGACATCAACAGAAAAAAGAAGGAATGAGTTGATATAGCGACAGTTTTGGGAGAGAATAATGAGTTTAACATAGAAACATGTTCTTTAAATGCACACTCAGCCAGGTAAATTGTCTGTAAAGAACTATTAAGACAAATACCTATGAAAAGAACGAGTGATGTCATGGTCTGATGCTAGGCACGTCACCTGCATGTGCAGAACCGAATGTCATAAACGAAGCTGGCACAGAAATTAGATGACATTGGGATGTCTCTTTTATTTATTTATTGTTCAGATTGGGCTTACTTAAAAAATGTAAGATAGATACTGATTTAATAATCAAATAAAATGACACATGGGCCAGCTTTGACATGCTCAGATTTTATTTGGACTCTCACAAATGGTATCCAGTTTTCTTGCAGTGTGAACTTACTATTTTAATCTTTCACAGTGATAAATGAGGCTGTTTCCTCTCTGTAACAAGCTGCTCCTCTTCAAGGTGAAACATCTCATATCAATCCATCGGTGAGTAGTTTTGTACTTCTTTTATACATGTTAAAGATCAATGTGAAGCTATAGGGGTCAAATATACACTACAGGGTTTATGTTCAAGGATCTGTGGAGGGCTGGGAGTGAGAAGTGAGTTGGCAGAGATGGCAGATAAATCCCCCACCACACTGAAGTTGTTCACTAATGATGACACAGAACTACTTTGTCTCATGTCTGTGTGTAAATCATTGCAACAAGCACTTGGTGTAAAAACTCAAAAACAGGTTAAAATATGTTTCACACAAAGATTGAATGAATCAAATAGGAGTCATTTAGATAGTAGCTTTGTCTTTTATGTAGTTATTATTAGTGTCTTGACTCAGATTTTCTTCCTGATCATAATGCAAAATAACTATTTTTTTACCATTATATGTTGTACGCTTTACAGTAATGTTGTCTTGTTCAGCTATTAGCTTTTGCATATTTTTAATTTATCTAAGGCCTTTTTGGAGCCACACTAATTTAAGTATGAATGAGTGGAGAGACTTGACAGCACTATTGTTTGGTTTTCCAAAGTCACACTTACTGGGATAAGTGAAAATATACGTCTACGTGTTTGCGCTCGTACTTATTCTGTCTGAGTCTGCCTCATTCGTCATTAACAGTCATTTCTGACATGATATCAATAGCTCCATTCACAGTTCGTTAAAAGTACCCTTATGACTGCAGTTATGAGTGCGAGCGTGTGCATTAGTCACTGCACCGCTAATTATCAGCATGACATTGGCTTTTCAGTGGGCTGGAACACCCTTTTGCTGAGTTGCAGTTCTCTGTCATAAATCACTCCACTTAAATGTCGACATGGAGGAAGAGATTTAGGGGCAGGACTCTGAGAAACCCGACTCAGCTGAGGCTCAGCTCAGAGTGCTACTTCACAGAGAAAGGGTTTGAGTCTGGTTTGGCTGCTTTGACGGTTCCAAATATTTACCAGACAGATCTCTTAAATTAACCAATTCCTGCTGTTTTCCTCTCTGTTTTCTAACATATGGGTCTGATTTATTAACACTGCAAAAGGACGAGTTTGATGTTGCTCTGAATAGCACTTGGTATTTATAATTAACTTCTGATATTTGAGGCAGTGTCCTCATTCGCCCCATCTGGATTATAATGTAGTAATGATTTACAATGAGTAGTAAATAAGACTGTGGATAACTCTGAGAATCTCAGTCTTTTTGATCCACTGTCTTGTGTGATAGCTCTTATGAGAAGAAATATATGAAGTAAATTTGTAGGTTTTTTCCTAAAATTCTAGTTAGAACGAATTACATGAATGTATATGTATGTATGTATGTATGTCCACCATAATGCATATTGTGGCTTCAGTGTAATCCCCCTCCAGAATGATACTTACGGGCTACTTCTCCTTTTGCATGTGAGTTTTTCCTTTCCACTGTCTTTTGGTGGGCTGTGCATGCTCAGGATGAGAGACTGAATCAAAGACATAATGCAGGCATTTCCTTAACCAGGCATGTATTTTTATTAAATGACCTGTTAAAACACAGTTATTTATTGGATTAATGTGCACTTCTTTTGATCAGATCACATTTATTTGGCTTGAATTGATTATGCCTGTAAAATGCCTTAAGATGACTTTGTTGTGATTTGTTGTGATGCTACACATAAAGCTGGGTTGAATTGTCTTGTTGGTGATGGAGAATTTGAGCATCTTTTACAAGGACTGTGCTGAATAGCAGGTAGTCAGACATAGCAGAATGCTAATAGATGGTGCATGCTTTACCTTAGCAAGCTTGCAACACATTTCAGAAATTTAACTAATTGATTTTCATTCAATTTAATGTAGAGCAGCTTTTTTTTAAAATAATTTTTTTGTTGTTTGTTTGTTGTCTGGGAACCATCTACTGCATATTAAAGAGGCATATCATGCAAAATCCACTTTTTTTTTTAGCTCTTAAATACATGTTTTATGCACTTTTAAGTGTTTATGAATGAAGAAAATGTCATTTTTTTCTTCCTGATGTTGCACATATACTTTTATATTCTTTGTGGTCATATTTTTCAGTCAGTCATAATTTTCTCTATTTGCTATTACATTTTTTTAATCTATTACATCACAGTATTTGCTGTGGGTCTGCCAAATAAGGTTGTGGACTTCCTGGTAATCAAATTTGTGAATCTGATACGTTGATATTTATCGTAAACTTATCAATAAAATGTTTGTCTGCCGCAAAAATTAGCGTATTGCTGCTATCAAGCTACAAACATGGCAGAACAGGGCAGAGTTGAAATTCCTGTGACCTGGAGGGGGGCGGGGCATGACAGGCCTGTTCACATTTAAAGAGACGGCACCAAAAACGAGTCGCTCTGAAGATGCACCTCAGAACAGGGTTATAAGGTGTGTGTGGAGCGAGAATAAGCAGGAATTCAGACCAAAGCATTGCAGTTCTACTTTATACAGACAATAAATTAATGATTTACATGTTAAAAGGAAGGATTTAAAACCATGATATGTATCCTTTAATACTCAAATAATTTCATACACTGCTTTCTGGAGATTTGGAAATGTGACATGTCAAATTTGATAGAAGCGCAGCAAACGTCTCTTATTTTACTGAGAGATTATCAGAGTTTTCATGCAGGGAAGATGTCTTTAGATCCTGTCCCTGATGTATCCATCTACAGTTCATGGTGTAACAAACTTACAGACAGCTTTTAAATTTAACCAGATTATCCACATGATGTTTGAAGTAATGCTTAAACTTCAAGAACAAAGTAACAACTAACAACAAAGTAACAACTGAAACATCAGAAAGAAAATGCAGATGACTGATTGGAATGCTAGTTATGATTTTGTGTTTGTGTTATCGGCTCCCAAAACGCTCTCATGTTGCAAACCGTTGATCTGATGTTTGCCTTATTTGTTGTGCAGTTGATCCAGCACAAAGTATGGTAGGTTATTTTTTGTATTAGTTTCCATTATACACATGATGAAATATATTTTAAATGACTTAATAAATATATTAACATGTTGTTTCTAGAAAATGTATCTTTTTTTTTAAATAGTGCAAAATGTTAAATCTGTGTGAAATATGGTCACATTAGAAAAGAGATTAATATAGCAGTCATGCTCATCTGAGCAAATGCTTCATACTGAAATTTAACTTAGCAAACATAAAGTAAAAAAAAGCATCAAAAAGTTGCATGTGTCATTTTCCTGCCCTGTCAGCAGGAACCTTTGCCAGATCAGTCTGATTGTCTGAGCTGCATGCTTTCCACAACCAGGTCTGATACAGAGGGTTGTCTATAAATGAGGCCCCCGGTCTCACTGGGCTCTGAGGAGGGAAACTGTGATACAGAAGCTGCAGCGAAGGGGCCTCTCAAAACCCATATCCGGCTTTAACCTGGGCCTGCAAAGTCAGTGTGTGTTTGAGATCAGAGCATCACATTAGCCCTGTAATGAGAACCAGCTGAAGGCACACACCACCAGTCTGACCTTTTCCAGCTCAGACTGACCTGTCCCGCCAAACCTTCGCTCCATCTCTCTCCCTCACCCCAGATGAATGCTTTATCCAGATGCCTTCTCTCACACCCTTCCATCAAGTGGTGCTACTCTGAATGTTGCTATGTGTACACCCAAAGACAGAAGGAACGTGGTTATACAGCACAAACAGCAACAACCATGCTCACACGTACACTTATCAGTAGCCATGGCCACACACATATGCTTTCTCCCTCTCTCCACCACAATCTCACAACTTGACAGTCATTTTTCTTATGCCCACTGGCTGAGTCAGCCCATTGTCTCAGCTGTTTTCCACCAGACACTGGTGGAAGAGGCCCACCCTGCTCCACCCAGTCCGACCAGCCACTCTTTCTCCAGCTACCATTTGGAGAAAAAGGTGCACTTTCCATCCCCCCACCGTGAGCTCCTCCCCCTCCATCATGCTCACTTTTCCTCTACCAACCTCATTTGCCCAAAAATAAACAAGAAAAGCCCGGGAATGCTACATAATAACCCCAACTCAAAGGCTCCACATTTACACATTTTTAAAAATGTTTTCCACAATCTTGAATAGCACATGAGTTTGGACAGCTCCAGTCTCAGTGGAAAAAGAAGCTTAACCACTTTTTCTATATAAAAACAGAGTTCCACCTTGCATGAATAGTATTTTCCAGGAGTGTCCTAATTAACACTGTTACATCAACAAACCCTGGAGGCTTCAGTTCCTCTGTGTGGTGAAAATGATGGAGAATCGCATTCTTTCCCAAAATTGTTCAGATGCTCATTTTACCATAAGGTTGTTTGTCTTTCTTAAAAGACAAACAAACAAATTGCACCTTCTTTACACCGAGGTACAATACAAAATGCTTTAAACATGGAATCCGCATTAAAAAGTAAACTCTTGGTTGGACCTAAACACTGATGCCACATCTGTGGTAACGGCTTAAACATGTGGTGAGAAACTCGCCTCAGAGGTAAACCAGCGTTTGCATCTCTGCCAAATCATTCAGTAAAAGCAGCCTCTGTGCACGGCGGCGGGCCTGAGAGGACATCATGGCAACATGCTTCCTCACATTTAAGCCTTTCTTTGTTTCCTTTTTTTTAATCACTGAATATAATTTAAACCTCTTTGACAGGTGCAAGGCTGTGTAGTTTTTCTTAAGCAGAGCATACCTCTCATCCACAATAACAGCATTTAGTTTTGACAATCATATGTTTTCCAAACTGACACAAACACAAAAAGGTTAGAACATTTTGTTTGGTTAATTATTTCTTTTGTACTACTTGGAAATACACTACTGGAAATTCTATTTGTTCCCTTTTTAAATTGCATTTGTAAGGAAAATGCATTAGTGTGATGAGCAACTGAGTTGATTAAGAGCACTACATCCATTAATACAAACCCTAACAAAGGAGGGGCTCCGCATTGAGTCGCTGCTCCTCTCCATCGAAAGGAGCCAGATGAGGTGGTCGGGCATCTGCCTCCTAAACGCCTCCCTAGTCGGGTGTTTAACTGAAATCCATGCAACACAACAATGAAACAATGAGGAGAAGATAATCTACAGCAGAATGATGATGATGAAATAAAGCAAACTGCTGAGATGGCCCAGCCAAAATCCAAACCTCAACGATATAGAAATACTTTCTATTAACATGAGAAACACAAAACTAGTGGTTATGTCTTATAGTTTTTTTTTCATGTGAGTTTACAAATCATTGATGTATGGATTTGATTTGTCACACATTGATTCTACATAACTGTTTTTTAATTAGCTAAACAGTGTCTCAGTGTGCACTATGAGGTAGTACCTAATTCTCTCTGTGAAAGATTTCAAGGGGAGTCTAAGAGTCACTGGTTGTTTGGCTGCTCACGCAGGTCTTTTAAAAGTAGCTTCAGTAACGAGGGTGATGAGAGACGGGTAGCCTGCCACTTTCCACCTAGTAAGAAAACATTCTGTCAACTCACCCCATGCCTCAGCAAAGACAGACAACAAGCACAGAACCAGGACAATGTCACGTGCAAAGCACTCCTACTGAAATAGGGTCTATTTACATTACAGTACAGGGACATCTAAAGAGAAACACACCTGTGATGAGGTTAAGGTGCCACAGTGGTACGAGCACATGCGCAGAGCAGAACTTCCAGCATGCTTTACAGACAGAAAGCTAAAAGAAATCTTAAAAAGTTTGAGGCAAATTGTTTTACGAGAAGATGATGGAGAACAGAATTAGAAGTAATAGCTGAAAAAATCAAAAATGAAAAAATTAATAAATACATAATAAATACGTTTAAAGTAATAAAATGAATAATAATTGAAAAAGTAATATTGAAAAATACAAACAGTGAATAAAAAGATTTAGCTTATTGTTTTTATGCACATTGTCCGGGACATTTCAGCCGATTGACCTTGATTTATTATTGTCCTTTTACACAATTTGCATTTAGATAGTAGGAGCAGAAACATTAAATAAACTGTTTCTTTGTTTTTTTTTCAAGGCAAATTCTGTGTAGATCCAACAAATGTAATCAACACTAATACAGCTCATTGCCTCTGACTGATTAGATTGCCATATCTTTATTTCATCTGAGATGAGTAGGATCCTCTGAGTAATCCTCCAAATATGTCTGGCTAATTGTGCTAAATGCTCGTCACTCTGTTTGAAACAGCCAGATGTACTGCAGATAGCTGAGAAGAAATAAAATGATCTCCCACATACTCTACTGTCTCCTGCTAAGATGCCAGCATGTCAGACCCTTTTTTAGTAGGGGGTGTTACTGCTTTGTAACCTTGGACTTGATCTATAATTTATGTTAAAAGTAAAACTACTGTAAAACAGCCAAAGACTTGTCTATGCCAGAAATAAGAATACAAAGTCTTTCAGTGTGTGACAACTGAACATAATTTCCTGTATAGTCAGAGGCTATGCAAGTTTTCCTTGATGCTTTAGGAAAGAACAACTGCTCTATTGAACATAATGTGCAGAGGGAAGAAATGAATATGCTGCACCTTTTGTTTCTCAATGGATCTTTGAGAGTCTTAAAAACCTTCCTGCTTGAGTTTATAAGACAAATATTATATAATAGGCTATATGTTGCTTTGAGAAAAAGGACAAAACAATTAGAGCTTTATCTGAGCAACTTCTCATTGCCCTGGATTCAGAGACCAATTGATTTTGAAAATGTTAAATAAACTTTGGGTCTAAATGACTTATTGCCACTATCAATTACTCATCTCATCTCATTTCCAATCCTTTAAATATCTATAATGTCAAGAAATATGGATGAATTACAATTTTATTTTCCCACCAAATGGACATCACACAGTTTTCAGTTTAAACTCTTTTTTTACACCCTTTTGAACATGTTTCCAACATGATTTATGAAGTTAAAATAGCATTAATTTACATGTTCAAATAAACAAATAAGTTTTGTGCTCTAACTTCACTCCAGCTAGCATCTTGGCAAAAGCAGTGTTTCTCTGCTTGACAGCACCGCAGAACAAACTCTTAGTTTGTTCAAAGAGCGCGTATTTGCCCTGAAAAACTATGCTATAAGTCACTGTTGAATGTTTTTCCACAGAAAATATAGTTAATACAAACATTGTGTCTCTCAGTGCAAACAATGGCAAAGAATCCAGTTTATTTAGCATTTGTTTCTTTTAGCGTTAACAGTAGGCCTACTGTTAGCTAAAATGATGTTCTTTAGGCAAGACAAGGCAAGGCAAGTTTATTTATATAGCACTATTCATGTACTACTACTTTCATGTACTTACTAAAATAACATTAGATGAGTTGTATAGTCATTTAGTATCTCTGTATATATGTGTAAAGTATCTATAGTTCTGATGATACTCTACAAGACGCCATTGATAGGCTATAGCTTGTAGTACCAGCACATAATTAAACCAGGCAGAGGATTTTAACCATGGATAATTAGTGGTTCAACCAAAGGCATTGACCCAATAATTAATGACCTAATGCGAAGTATCAGTTGCACTGTGCTCAAGGGGTCTCTTTGTTTGGGGGTTTAATATCTCATTGTACAACAATATACAACCAATAAATATATCAAAGAAATCATCAAGTGTTTTATCAATTATTTAGGTGCATGTTTGAGATCATGTTCTTAGAATGAACCAAATCTGCTCCACCTTCAGCTTTCCATCATACCAGAGCATAATTACTTGTAATAAAAGTGCCACATAGGGCTGAGAAATGTCATGCTATAAGACATGCCTGCATTTAGATGGCTTCCACACATATTGTGGGTACTACACACATTTCTGCACAGTTTTACATACAAGGCTGTCGGCTCCTGGTCTATATTTAGATTTATGGACACATTTGCTCTTGTCACAAGGCAATAGCTGCCTTTTTCTTTTCTATTTCTTTTTGCAGTTTGGGTTGGGATTATTGACAAGGTTGACAGAGTTTAATGAATCAGAGGGATTGAAGAAGCACAGTGTTTGAAACATTGTGTCAATGAGAGCTAGTGTAAGCGAGATCATCAACAGCATCACAAAAACCAGTAAAGGCAAAGGGAAAGTGAGCAATGGGTTGTTTTTATACACTGCTAGAGGCAAAAACTCTGCAGAGACAGTCACTGTCTTGACTGAGGACTAAAACAAAGCTGATGACTAAAATCAATACTCAACTTCATAAAAACCCTGTTTTGGGAAACAGAACACAGCTCAATAGAGGCCCCAGTTTCATTGCAATCTTTGACATTGTGGAGAAATAAAGAAAGCCCCTGAAGGCTTATAAATCCAGTGAGCTGGAGATTTAGAGTATTGATTGTTTGAAAAGTTTTAGTTTCAAAATTGGAGTATGTAATTCTAATTTGTCAGTGTTTCTTTTTTCCATATAGTTTATAAGACAAGTTTTTACCACAGAAACAGTCCACTTCCATTCTCTGATACACCTCTCACTTGTGGGTGGAGATCACATACATCCATCTCTGAAAGCGGACTAAGAGGACATGTGAAAACTATGAGACACACATGCATGGTGCAGTAATCAGATAGCAGGGGTTTTACTATTAATGGCAAAACAAGAAGGAGGTAAAATGTATATATATATAATCACAAATACATATTTAAACAAAAGATATTACAATAATATTGTACTGGTTTGCTTGCTTTCACGCTACTCCCAGTGGATGGATGAAAACTTATCGTGCAGTTGCAGAGGACAGCTTCTATCCTTAATCTTTTTTCTTCTGTTTCATCTCAGCATTTTCACAAAGCATGCTAGTGTCTCAAAAATATCTGTTCTCTGATGACATCTTACAGGTTAAATAGTGTGGCAGCTCAGCCATGCATGTGTACCATGCCCAGTGATAAAACTTACACTGTGCTGCTTGATGCATTGGCTTTATAGTTAAGGCTTTCACATTGTGGAAGTTGGTCAAAAGCCATGTTGCTTCCAGTTTGGACTGAGTTTAAGACATGAACAGTTGCAAGATGTAACATCTAAACCACAATTCAAGATGTCAGCTAAACCGTTATGGGATGTGTGAGACTGATATTTGTAGTTAGTCTCGCATTTGTGAGATGCAGAAATAAAACTGATGGGAACTTAAAAGCTATTCCAAAAGAAGTGTAAAGGAAATCTCATAAGTCAACTATTAAATATTCAGCAGCCATTCAAACCAAAGCTAGATGTTTGATGATTTCAGATGTTTTTTTGTCACAGCAGACTGCAGCAGAGTCATTTACCTCGTCACCACACATCTGGGCAACAGCTTGTAGACTAAAACTTTTTCTATATATGTACCACAGTATTCAGATTTATTTCATTTACCTGCTTTTGCACAGACACAAAATAGTGTAAACTCAAACTGTTTGCTTGTCTGCCAGGAAACCTTCTGATTTTCAACATAAGCACCTCTGACTGGTCAAAAATAAGCTGCTTCACAAAACCTTGTCTCAAAAATATAATCTTAGATATTCCCTTTATACTGATCTCAAGATGGAATTATAGGGTTGCTTCACCTGAACGGTCTTCCAAGATATCCTAAATGAGCATGTGATTAAACATCACACACACACACACACACACACACATTCCTAATGAGAGATAAAATGTAGATGATGCATTTATCACTACGATAACTTTCATAATTTGCCTAAAAAAAGACAAATTAATGTCTAAAATATTCGTTCACCACAGTGGTTGCACAAATTCACTTCCCAGGTGCAAACAGAGGAAAATGTCACTGTGAAATAAATTGATCTAAATTACAGAGTTTAGAGATTATTATCTTACCTGCATTTAATATAATTATACATAATTGGATGTTACTTCATTGTTAGCTGTAAAAACTCCTGGAAACGTGACATAAAAAGGATTAATTTGGCTTTGCACTTCATTTGGCAGAAGGAAACCTTTAAAAAGATTAAAATTTCCATTCTTTCTTTTGGCTCTTTTTTAGTAAAATTGATTTGTTCATCTGCAAAATATTATGAGAACACGGGAGGCCTCTTCCGTCACAAACCTTAAACCATCTGCAAATGTCTTCAGTGCAGCTTTCCTGCTGAGTAAGCAAACCTTGCAGAATGGCGGCAGACCTGACGCGGCACATGGTCTGAGCACACACGCTGCATCTCACACCTCAAGGGAAAATGTGATGCCCTGCCAGCTGATATGAGGATTATCTTCTAGAGTATGCAACAGATCTGGATGATCTGTCGGGCTGGCAGCACGCTTCACGTGGCAGCTCTGTCAGAGCTTCTGTCTCTAACATCAGACACATAAATGATAAAATCACATCCGTCACAACATTTCTAACCTCAGATGAATAGAGACGTTTAATGTTTGCTTTGAAAATGTGATTATTTTCCTTTAAAAATAAAGCACAGCTTGACAAACAAGTATATTGAGTCAGAAATCTTATTCCCAGCAGCGGCAAACAATCCATTGTGCCCTAAAACATTAGATCAGTTCTGACTTTGAGTAAAATAGGTTGGATTACAGTATTAAAGTAATTTTTATCCCCTGGGATGTTGTCCTGACGGCTGCCGGCTTTTCAGTTTGACGACTAAAGGAACACAGCTTATTAAACTATTTGTTTCCATCCGAACTTCACAAGCGAACCCAGTGAAAAGCTATTCGAGTGTAATTAAAATTCCTCTAGGTTTAAATACTTTCCCGAGTGCACATGCAATCAAACCCCTTTTGGGAGCATCTTGGAATAATCTGAGTCACTGAGAGGTGCATTTGTTCTGCTAATGGGTGAACACGTGATTTCACAGGCTCACAAAATGATTATTCTCCTATTAGGGTCAGACAATAATACACTCATTAGCATGGTTTCCATGTGGTTGATATTAGTTTCTAACATCAAATGTGTTGTCTGCAGCTTTCTGGATTAGATTCCAGTGAATCGCTTTTTTTGTACCTAAATTCAGCTCAACCTCAACCAGCTCAATCAGTTTTTATACAACTTGTATCACATTTTTACTCAGTCAGCTGATGTTTGTTAAACAGAATATGAAGTTTTTGGGGTTTTACTGTAACTGTTAAAATAACATAGATCGTGACTGTAAAAAGATAGCCATTTAGCATTGTGCCCTAAAGAGAGAACCCACCATGAGGTTTCAACCAAGACAATCAAACATAAACAAGCATCTTGATTTGAGACAGAACAGATATCTTTAGTTTCCTCAGTAAATGTGAACATTTCCATGCTTCCGTGTAGGAACGTGTCCCTTTGATTCCATAAATGGTGACAGTCTGCATGTAACTTGCATTGCTTTTGCTGATCATAGTCCATAATGTCAACGATGAATTTTCCTTATATGTTCTGTTCTATTAGGCTGTTTGTCTGGCAACTATAGTGTTTTACACATTTTCAGTTCAGTCCTGTTCTTCTGTTTTTTGTTCGGTAAGCCACTACGCACTGACCTATGCATCTCACAAAGTATAAAAAGGCATCCAAATAACAATAAAAAGGGTAAAGATAGGAAAGTTTAGCAGGTGCCAAATAGTTTTTTTCTACCAAGACTATTCCAAAAGCAGCCCTGGTGTAAAAAGTTGGCATATCTCAACATGTAGTGCAGCACATCCCATGATGAAGCAGGACAAATGAAGGACTAAAGCAGGAACTACAAACACACAACAGACCAACGGATAAATGTGTTTTTAAAGATTTTTTAAACTTTCAGCAAAAATCTGAGACAGGACCTAAAAGTGTGTCCCTGAGGCTGATCCATCTACTGTTGCCTCATCAGGAACGATCTCTATAGCAAGGTGGCTCTCAAGAAGCCATTTTTAATGAAGGAGGGACAGATTTAGAGACGGACCTAGACATCAGTATTACTGAGGCAGTGGTCATCTAGGAAAAGAATGTAACAAAAAGCAGCTCATATACAAAGATGTTTGGAAAATCACTCAAGAAACCTGGAGGATTATTCCTGAGAAGTACTTTAACTTAAAACCAGTATTTCAATTAAAAACGAGATGTTTGAATAAACTGCTGCACCAATTTCCAGCTGTCCTGACAAAATACTGGGAATAAAACAAGTAGGTTTAATACTTTTGCTTTTCCTGTTTACACTCTGGTCATATACATAACGTGAGTCATTAGTGGGAGAAACGTGTTTATGTTTTTCATAAAGAACATAAATCATCATTAGAAAAGTAAACCAATGAAACCAGTGTATCTGCAGCAATAAAACTGAGGTGCTTAAAATACACTACTTTCATTTGCGGCCACAGAAACATGAAAAACTCATATAAACACACACACACATGCAGAAATCCCCATTTCCTGCCCTGGCAGATCCCTCTCAACGAGCAACTGACAAGCTCATCTCATTCTACTTACGCTAAAACAGACCCAAACGCTCGGCCTCCGCTGCACATAAAGGACCTCCTGAAGAGGTGACAGCAGATTCATGTGCTGATGGCATAAAGGCAATAGAGGGGGGTTTATAACTGTGGGGATGTCAGTTTGAATCCCCAAAGAATTTTGGGGTTGACTAATGCCATTTCCCCCCACTACAAAGAACCACTGCATTGCCCTCGAGCAACACACATAAATTGTAGTTAACAGTTGTGGATTCCTGGTGTGAGTGTGCCTAATGACATAAATGTGGAGCAGAGTGTATCTATGTTGGGAAAATGCATTATCTTTGAAGTGTTTGTTCTGCGCATGGCACGTGGGTATAGAGTGCTATGTAATCGTTCTAAGATGATAAATCTACACAAAGTTGTGTAAATCACTGCTTAGCTTCTTATAGGTTGTGGTGAGTAAGCACAAACATGGTAAACTGAACTGCACACTTTGACAGAGGGGTTCTGTTAAAAGGAGAAAAAAAGAAACCTCGCCTTTACATCAAATGCTGTCTTTTTTCTCTTTTTTCCGAGCTGATGACATGAAATGCTTTTGCTTCTCTTTACAGCGTTCGTCCTGTAACTCTGCCAGGCTTTGAGGTGGTTTTGAATCCAGCAGAAAAAAAGCTCTTTTTTTAAACAGTTTATAAGCTGCAGGGCGACTCCATTGCAAAAAGGGAGAGGCCGTCCAGCCCAGGCTGTGGAGGAAACAGCCTCACCCCCAAAAAAAGCAAACCAAACAAATGGCACAGAAAGTTATTTTTCAGATGGCTACTGTAAAAGGGGCCTTTGTGTCCTCAAAAAAAACTGCTCCAACCAACAGTTAACTGAGTGCAGCACGGAACAAATGGAAAGAAAGAGTCAAAAGAGAAAGTACATGATGTACCCAGTGAGAGGAGGGGATTTTCTGGTGAGCAACAAGAGATATATTTTGGGGAAATGAACTTCTTCTGGAGGCTTCTGATATGCTGCTTTACCAGAAGGTCTTGGCGTACCATCAGGGTGTTGGTTTGGTTTCCAACCAGCTTAACTTCGCTGCCTGACAGCAGCTTCATGAGGCCTAATAGCGTGTTTTATTTTTAACAGCCTCATTTATCTGATGTGGTAGTGCTGCAACTGATGCTCAGAGGACTCCAGACTTGGATAAATAAGCTGAACTGCTTGTCCAGAAGGAACAAATTTCTGTGAGGCAGTTGAGGAACAGTATAATACATATGTAATTTCTAAAGCTTTTGTTACTCCTATTACTTCTTCATCTCTAGGTTTCCTGAACCTAATTTTAAACCAACCAGCACATTCAGACCCTCTGATACCAGCTTTAAAAGTGGGTGTAGAGAGGTAGAGGGATGAAGCTGCATTTCAGGAAGCAATCATCAGTCATCACTATCTGTCCAGTATGCATTAGCATGCTGAGAATTTGAAGGAGGAACAGGCAGGCAGGCTGTTTTATTTGTTTGAACTGATCACTTGTGCCATTCAAACCACTGTGAAGACTTCACTAACTGGTGCAGGTTATTGCTGTGGCCACATCTGATGTGACATCCTCACTGCGTCTGTTTTCAGGTGTCAACATAGAAGCATTGCCACCCTCAGGGTAGGGAACAGCAGCACAGACACAGGTATGATCTGAACAGTTTATTAAAGGTTTTACAAAGCAAACCAGGAAGCTCTGGCTATATGCTCCAAACTTTCTTTCCTCCAGGCCCCAGCATGCAACTGTGTGTGACAGTTACTACTGTGCAAATCTGTCTCACCTGCGTAAACCACAGCTTTAACCCCCCCATACCACAATAACACATCAGCACAGTTAGTTCTCAACTGGAACCAAAACAGTGCTCTTAAGTTATGTTTATACAGCTACTCCAGAAAGTATCTGGAGCCAGAACCAAATCAGTGTCTGTCTAAATGCTCAATTTTGATACAAAACCCCCTCAGTCCTTTATCACATTTTACCCTATGGATCCATAAGAACTCTCAGGTCGTCTAGAGGAGATCTTTTGATGGTACCTGAAGTAAGAAAATAAGAAAGGAAAAAAACTTGAGTAGAGATGTTTCTCATTCCTGTAGAGCATCCATCCTTATTTAATTATTTAATTCTCCTGTGAAACACTGAATAAGAGGAAACAATATCTCAGGATTTCTGGGTTCAGTCTTAAACTAACGGCTTAATGATCTTGTTTACTTGTATTGTTTCCTCGCATAATGTATAGATTCCTGTTTTGTTTATTTTTTCCCTTTAAAATGTGAAGGCACATTCTCATTTTTCACTCTCGCAACCGTTACAAATAAAACGCTCGTACCCCATCCTTATTTCATTCTGTTTTCCTTTCCATTTTGTAAAGCACTCTGCATTTTATTAGTATGAAAAGTGTTTTACAAATAAAATCTGATGGATTTCCAGCAGGAACTGTCAGAAACATACCATTAAGAACCTTTCATACAGATAAGACTAAAAGATATGCTGTTAATTACTGTGCTAAACAGATACAGACCCGTTAGTTACCTGCTTGCTTCGTGTTACAGTTCACACAAAGGTCTCACATTTTTTTACTTTGATATAATGGAATCAAAACTAATTCCAGTTAAGCCTTTAACTCCCACACCACGACGTGGAATCTGAGATGCTGTAATGGCCTAAAAACATTTATGTGACAGTATTTGTTGAAGCTTTTTGAAATTCATGACAACAGTCCTGCGAATCCAATGGAAATGAGGTCTGGCCTTTAGTTATGAATATATTTACAGTTGTTTATTAGAATTTAAATCAGGTTGAAGAATACAATTCCACAGGCCAAATGAGCCAATACTTTTTAGACTACTAATGAATGTCGCTCCAAAATGCACCGATTCTCAATAATCCCACCATCGGCTTCTGGCACGATCCAGCTGGTGTTCAGATGTGTTACAGATGCAGCATTTACCAAGAATACAGCTAGTGGAAATAAGTGCATCCAGATCTGCAACAAAGTAGGCAGCTAATGATCTTTTCACAAACATGCTTAACAGCGAGGTTTCCACGGTTTCCACCACAGAGCAATGCTGTAGAAAATGCATTAAGTGAGGAGTGTTGTTAATGCAAGGGACTCAAGTCTAATGAAGCGTTGTACATTGCTTTCATACTTTTTTTAATGTCCCAAAAAGCCAAACTGCCTCCTTTACTGTAGACTACAAGACCAAACTAGAATTTGCTCAATGACATAAGCTGTGTGCGATGTGCAGCTGGAATAACTTAATTGAAATAGATGCACTGACAGTCAGATGCTACTGTATTTATTAGCTACAAACTTCTGGGCCCAATGCAGAAAACATTTCAGTAAGCTGGGTGGAATGTTACTGGATCAGACCATGAAACCACAGATTGAAGGAAGATGTTTGAGAAGTCAGATAGTCTGCAGATGAAAGATTAATTACAAAATGTGTTTTAAAGTCTGCCTCTCAGCCTCCTTTATTAGAAAATATGAAATTAAAGTTATATATATTTTTTATTATGCAGGTTTAATCATGTCTATTACGGCTTAAATAGACATCAGTGAATTCTTATTGCACACATGTTGATGCATCCTCCCTGAAGAATATGTTTGTGTCTTCATAATGATTACTTAAATCTTACCACAACCATTTATCAGGGAGCACCCTGCCCTTCAAACAGAAACCTCTGACCTCCCAAGGAGATCATGTTAATTTAATCTACTCCTCTCTATGTAGCACACAGAAATCCCACCCTCATTGCCATGATAAAGACCTAGGGGAAACCCTGCTTACCATATATGCCATTCTCACAGCCAGTGGTTTGCGGATACTTGTCTGTATTTTTACAGCTAAACTACTTTTTCTGTTTTTCAGACCCACAGGAAGGAAGGATATCATGTCTGCAGCACTGGACACCTGCTCGCATTTAAGGCTTCGTTCATAAATCCACAACCACAGCTTGTTGCTGTACATACTATCCAACTCCTTGCTTTCCCTATACACAGATTACACTTAGATTCCTTTCAAATGACCTCACTGAACATTGATGAAATTCAAGAGACTGCAGTGAGTTGAAATCCAGACCACCATCAATAGTTTATGACTTGCATTTGAAGATGTCTGAGGAGACCTGTTCCACGCATGCTAAAGCCATTATCTTCTCCAAACAACTCATAGATTTGATACTAGTGCTGAACATAACTCATCAGACATCAATGGGACTGCATGTTTTAGGCAGAAGCTGTTGGATAATCAGGAAATTGCAATGAATGAGTATAAACACAGCACAAATAGAATAGTTGATATGTGATACATGTAACATGCTAAATCCCCGCTGTAACTCCAAACTGCACGCAACTCCATCAGCAGCAACAACAACAACAACAAACAATTCTGGATAGTTCTGCATTTTTAGACCAGTCAGTGGGTTTGGGGTGTTTAACTCGGTGTGCAAGTAGTGTTACAAGATGTGTCACTGACATTTAAATCAATAGGACTTACTCCTATGTGAGCAAGACCATGATAAGGAAACACGGTAGCCCTGTCAGACTGATAATCCTTGTATCCCAGTGAACATTTTAATTTGAAGAAAGATCAATGAAACTGTAGAAATCTTCTACCTGAATTTAACTGAGCCAGGAGATAAGAGCCTCCTATTGGAAAAGCACTACAATGATTAATAGTGTGTTTCAGCCGATGACAAGTTCTTTAACCTGAACTGATTGGCTTTTTCTTCTTTGAAGCAACACATGGACTTCTGGTAGATTTTCACACCTTGGTACCTCCTAATAATGCAGCATGTGTGTCACATCCTTTCTGTAAGACCTCTCCAGCCGGTAACAGTCAGTCCAATGTTGACCTATGTATTTTGTCTTGATCAATAACTTTTGTTCACTTTCATACATAATAACATTTGCATTTCTTGGTCAACATTAAGCTCAAACATTGAATCTAGTTGTTTGTGTGTGACTCAGTGGCACAAAGCAGTGTGCCGCTGTCATGTGATGCCTGAAGGTGGAAAAAAAAAGTTGTGAACGGCGGCTTTTCAGCCTTAGGATGCTGCAGGGTAACAACTGTTCCAGTGTGCATAATGAATGTCCGTTTGCAATCAAAAGTACACTTACGCATGAAGCTCTGAAGTCTGCTTTAAGCAATCAAGTAAGAGGAAAAAGACTCATGATACTGGTCTGTATAAATGGTGAATAGTCTACTTATGTGGTGCTTTTCTAGTTTTCTTTGAACTTCAAGGCTGCCACATTCATCCCGTCATGCTCAAATTCACACAACATAGAGGCCAAGTGCTATCATGCAGTATCCATACAATGTGAGCATGAGGAGACAATGTGGGGTTCAATGCCTTACCCAAGAGTTCTTTAACATCTGGTCAGAGGAAGTGACCCAGTGATTCCCAGTGTTTCCTTCTTGTATCACTCCTTAATCAACTTAATGAGTAATTGAAATGCTTGTTAAGAAGTTGAAAATCAAGCTGTTGAACATCCATTTTAGTTTTAATAAGATGTGCGATAAAAGGGAAGTATCTTACATGTACAGTTTTCTAAGGCTACGTTCAGACTGCAGGGCATAATGCTCAATTCGGATTTTTTTGTGAAATCCGATTTTTTGGAGTGTCCG
>JBAMHV010000010.1:11031398-11043523 GCA_037177535.1 Pseudomugil gertrudae
ATATCCGATTCATGTCGCTTAGGGCAAAAAAATCGGATTTGAGTCACTTCGGCTCGCGGTGTGAACGTAGCCTTAGTTAGAACCCAGCCTGTAATGATGCTGCCTGGCTTCAAATTACTCAGTGTTGCATGAGCCCTTGGCAGTATTGATGAAGATGTTCAACAGGATAGGAGCTGGCGCCTATCTGCCTTCATGTCAGCATGCTTAGTGGCCTTCTGAATAGCAGCCTTCTACTGCCATATTGTTTGAATTATAGAGCCAGAGACTCACTGCTTACACAAAAAAGGGCCAAACCTGTTTATTTCACCTCACTAAACATTGCCCACATGGAAAATAAAGACCATCATCTCACATTTTTATTGAGATGATCCATCAGGTGTTTGCCAGAAGCGCTAACCTTTGTCAGAACTCTTCTCGGCAGCAAATGCAATAAGTAGAAATATTTCATTTCTACCCAGAGGCTGACATATATCATCAGCTACGTCGCTCAATCCCGTCATTTTGGACCAGAGGCCAACAACAAGTTGTCGAGTGCTAATTACAAGCATAAAAACAATTATTCTGAAGTCTGATGTCTCATGATTAGCCACTGCGGCCTTGTGCTTATGAGTCAGAGCCCCTGTGGGCATGAAAGACTCCCTACACTAGCAGTCCATTTCTCTTTATTTAAACTAATGAGTCATGTGCAGCTACTGCTGTAAAAACAGCAGATTTGAGTCTTTAAAGAATAGTGTGAACAAAACAGTCCCTCGGTTGAATAGAACAGTAAGCAATTCAAAATCTACTTTTTCAGCATGTTTTAGTGTTTTGTCCAGTTTCCATTTCATTTTCCCAGGGCATTAAACTCTGGCACAAGGACACAGAAACATGTTGGACAGGAGATTGTTTGGAGTAAGTCTCCTTTATCAAGTGAAGTTTGAATTTAAACTTAAACTTTTGCCAACACTTAGAATAGGATCCAGCAGTAACACAGTGGATTCACCATAATATAGACTATTTCTTTTATAAAAAGGAGTCAATCTAGTAGTTTCAACCAGTGATGCACTTTGTGATTAAATAATACAAACTGTCTGAGATCAGTTCATCACAAAACCTAAACAGTGATTTTATGAGAAGTACATTCAGATCCGTGTCCCAGATTTTACACAAAACAACAGAAATGCACAGTATAAGGTACATGTTTTATCATCCTCTGAACAAATGTCTACATGCAGACAAGAGGAACCGCAACATAACACTTACTAACAAGTTAACTTCATTTGGAGAAAAACTACAAGAGCTCAAAGAAACTACAACTTCATCTGTGTAAAACATCAAAAAAACATCTGCAGCAGCTTGAGGATGAGAGACTGAGGTTAGTCCAGCTGCAGATAATGCCACCAGATGAGCAGAGGGGACACATTGATGTGTGGTAGCTGCAGCCGTTGCTACCTTGCTAAAGGTTCGACCACATTGCTGGAAGCTGCTGGTCGTAGTGTGAAATCTGACACGTGTTCCATAGCACTGGGTCTGGAAAGGCTAGATGTTTGGTGACAGAACATAATCCCATCTGATACCCATCCGGTCTCTCTGCCTGTTTTAGCAACTTGGATAATCGAGGCACGCTAACCTTCCTCCTTTAATGTTGCTTTGTACTCGTAAGAAAAGCTGAGGACAACCGTCATGTCTGACTTGATCCAAACTAAAAAAGCCCATTCCAGTTTTCTAAAATGTCTAAGAGAATTCAGCCATTCGGTAGAAACAGTTCCCATTATTCCTGCTGCTTTTCCTTTGCTTTGGCAGTCCTCTTTTTCACCCGCGAGCCACATTGGTCTCATACCATTCATCGGGTCATGTAACATGTGAGATTGCACAGTGTTAGACAAAGCAAGCGTTGTTAATAAATCAAATATAAACATTAACTCGTATCATATGATAATGTTATAAAGTCTGATTAGTTTATTAGTTGCTAACATTTACAATAAACAGGGAGAGATTTTGACAGATGATCTTGGTGGGGAAACTGAAAGATTAATTCCATGAAAGCTCTTTTGTCAGAGGAGACGTTTTGCATTTCCTTTTTTTTTTAATTTAAATTCTGAGGATAAATGAAACAATGGTAGCCAGAGAGGAATGCATTCATCTTCTAAAAACAGACTATTATCCAAAAAGAAAAAAAAGAAAAAGCCCATCGAGGCTGCTCATATCAAGACATCTGGTCATGCATAATTCCTGCTTATTGAAAGCTTGGCAGCTCCATGATGATGAGAATTTTCTCTGGAGTTTTCATTTTGGGCACTAAACTCCCAACATCTTATCAAAAATAAACACAGTTCAGTTTCTGCAGTGGGGTTAGGAATATGAGCCTGTCTTTCTCAGGGCTGCTCAACACACATGAATTCTAACCATTCTCAACTAAGTTCCTCTGTGGTTTGATAAGTATTTTTATTGATCCAAAGGTATCATCACAATGCCTCCAGTATTCCCATTGTCTTATGTTTCTTTGTACTAGCTGTGACTTGAATTTCTGGAAATGAATCTTAATTTGTCTAGTATAAGGCAACGACCTACATCCTGACAAGCCACAATTGATCTAATCTAATTGATTTCAAATCGTTTTTCATTCTGCTTAAAATGTTCAAATGAATATTAGATTGACTGTTCGGGCTACAACCTAAAGGGCATGGCTACTAGCCAAATCTCGAGAGATCCTACAGGTTTAATTTTTGATCACTGATCAAAAGTTAAAAAGATTATTTTCCCATTACTCATGGTTACTTCTATGCCAGAATACCTGCAAAATAATGAAAATGAGTCCACAAGCCTTTTTTACCACTCCAACAGTCTACGCTGTGCCCTAATGGTGCCCCAGTGAAACTCTAATGCTGTAAAAGGAGGCCTTGGATCTTCATTAAAAATAAACACATGTGGGATGAACAGGTGCTTTGTCTCTCATAAAAACATCAGTATTCTTTGACTGTGACAACACAAAATAGCTCAATATTCACAGCAGGTTTGTCTACAAGTGATCTGGATGGCTTTCTTTTACTAAATTGATTTCCACTCATTTAAATTAAGTGAAAAATAAAAATAGTTCTTTGAAGTTTTATTGCTGAAACTGAAAGTGGTGTCTTTATTGTTTCCATAGGCATATCCTTACAGCTAATTAAAAGAAAACAAAGCAATTGGAAACAAAATAGGACATTTAGCATGTTATCTGACTGAAAATTTGATGTATCACTTTCCAAAAATCTAGTTTGAATAATTTTGACAAACCTAGAGTACACCAAATATACTAGAAATGTTTTGTAAAGCTCATATATCTAGATTTAAATCATGCTTTTACATAGTTGCACTTATAAAAGCTTTGACAATACGCCCCCTTCTGTGGCTGACTGTGCCAGGAGACCGGCAGTCAGCCTGTCTCTTCAGACACTGACATAAATACATGTGATACATCACTATCTCATTTGACTTGAATGCTAGCAGGTGAGTCCAAAGATTTACTGTGGGGGAAAATAATGCACTTTTGTTTTTATTGTAGCATTTACTACATATAACCTAACTTCCAAACATTTAAAAAAAAAAAAACACTGAAACACTTAATGTAAAGCCTTCAGTGTTATGCAGAAGAATAATTAGGAAAACTAGTACATACATCAACTCCAAATATGCCTTTCTCCTTCCCAAAAGGACTATTTCTTATGATGTCCATGCATTAGATCTAACTAAATGTTGGCTATTTTCTTCCTCCAGTCATGCAGATATTATCCTGTTCTGCTGTAGGTAAGACATTTAATTGAGTACAATTGCACGGCTTCAAGGTAATCACAACAATCTAAAATCCCAAATTACCACTTACGGTTCTTAAATCTAGGCGTAGACCATTCATCACAAAACTGTTACAAAACCTGATTCCACCAAATTATCTGATTGACGTGGAAGGGGTTACAACAACACTGGAGGCCACCGTAAGATGGCCTTTGACCTTCTACCTTGAGACAGAATTTGGGCCTGTGTTTATGCACAGAAACGCTTTTGTGTACACACCCAGTGCTAATTGAAGTCTGTGTGTGGGCCGTCTTCCCGCTCTAAGTAGATGATAGCCCTAAAATATAATCCGAACAGTTTACCACTGACAGCCAGCAACCTCAAAGAGTGCAATGTGGGAAAGATCATCTGCCAGGGGAGGATTGAGTCCTCAGGCAAGGGACATATCTTTTTGCTGGCTTTCTGCTTCACAATGAGAATAACTGAGTGTTCCTGCTTTTGAAGTCCTTCAATACTCACAATGTATTCAGAAGGAGAGCATAACTTTTCCCTCACTGTGGAAGAAATATTCATCTGTTACATCTGCAAAACTTGTGAAGGAAAATTAGATAGCTTATCACACATTTCTGCGGCTTTGAAGAATGATCCTGTTGAACAAGTGTTTTCTATGCCACCACAGGTAGCTATCATACTGTGCTCACCATGTGAATTGCTCAAAACAGACAAAAAAAGAAATCAATATGGGAGGCTCTGTTTGCCGCTCTCCAGTGGTTGAATTACTTATTAGTCTGTGGCTTTGAGGTAATTTAAACACATAACGAGGAATATACTAATTGTATGGGCAGTTTAAACAGAAATAACCAAGGTTAAGTCACTAAATACTGCATGATGTGTGGCCAAATTACCTGAGGGGTTGAGCTGGTGGGATTCCTGAGAATCAGGAGCCTGGGGCAGCTGCCCAATTGCTAATGTAGCCTTACCTGAAGAATAAATAAGTTTGTTTGGAAAGGAAACTGAAAAAAAAAAACTTTAACCAAGTTCCCAAATGTTTAGTTGTAAATATTTCACACTTTGCAGATCTCCTATTTTGACTTTGTCTTGTCAAAGTACATTTTTTCCGATGCTTTCATTTTGGCTCTGACTTCAAAGTTATTTTTGAAATGGATCATTTGACAATGTGTCCTCTTGATGTTTTTGAGGCATCAGTTGGTAGTTTGAGAACTACAAGTATCAAAGTTGTAATTAAATGAAGTAAATGATGTAATATACATTAGGTCTGACTTGTTTAAAACAGTTTTGCATTTCTCGGTGGCAGTTGATCGAAGCGGCTCAGTTGAAGGAGCAGTGGTTATACACAAACACCTTGACAGGAGAATTTCTGTTGCAGGAGTCAAACCTTTAATAAGTTCACTTTGGGCAAATGTTGCAATCCCTGAGTAGACATACTGCTCACTCTTTGGCTGCAGGTCAGATCATTTTACTTGCAGTAACAAGATGAATTCATGGCGAGAGGAAAAGATCGGGGTAAGGCTAGGTACTTACAACTAACTTTGAATTCCTGCAGTGATGTTTGTCTTGGGCCCAAATCCTCCAAAACAGTTAATAAACCACGATTCACAGATTTTTTTTTCTTGGAAGTAGCAGGAGGAAGTGTTAGGCAAGCAGAAGTAAAGGATCACATTACAAGAAACATCATGATTGATTGTCTTCCATATTAAGATGTGTTAAAAATGTCTAATTTTTGTAAAGCAAAAAGCTTGTCAGTGAATAAATGTGTCATGATCGAGAGGCATGGAGGTGAGGTGTGGACTAAAATGCAGGCAGGAATCCCCGGGGAGGCAGCAGAAAATGACTATGACTATGAGCTATGACTATGAGCTATGACTATGAGCTATGACTATGACTCACCTTAATGAGACTAATGAACCCACAAACAGAACTGAGACACCAAGGACTTAAATACAACTGAACTAAACAAGACACAGGTGAACAGAATCAAAATCAACACAGGTGAAATCAAATAACTGAAAACAAAGCCAAACAGGAACACAGAGAAACCAGGAACAGGGGAAAAAAAACACTGAATAAAAAGTCCAAATCATGACAGAAGGCCTTTGGAACAAGGTAAATTGTGTGCAACACAAGTTTTAGAACGAGTGCCCTCGTTTTAGGGCACAGAAACCTCCAGAGTTTATGTTTTTTTTTAAAGGAAAATAGATGTTAAGACAAAAAAAGTGCATTTGTTCTCTCAAATACTTTTTAATAATTGGATACTTTTGTAGTTTAAAATGGCTGATACTAAATTTATATTCTCTGGCATTTGACTGAAAGTAGATTCTGAAGTCCCACAAAAGTTAAAGTACACAATAAAATATGCTTCTCATTGACACGTGGAGGGATTTACACAGAAAACGTTCTGCTCCACATTTATAAACACTCTGGTTTTCTTGTTTGGATTTTCTCCAAAGGCCACTTATCTGTTCCTCCCAACATTACGTTGTGTTTAAACTAAAAGGTGAGAGCAGGGTCAAACAGTGTCTGCAGAATCAGAACAAGCACTAATCTAATCAATTTCCCATTGCAAATATTGGACTTATTAATCTTCTGGGGAGACACTTGTAGTTGCACCGTTCTCTCTGCCAACTATTAGGGAACACATGGAGGCCTTGTATGCTTACACTTCACAAAGCCAAGGCTTGTTACCATAGAGACACTACACCCAAGGGGAAATAACTGCCTCATGTGCAGTCTCAGGATGTAAATGTCTTTATTAAGCTCTGTGATTGAGAATGCAAACACATTTGTGAGCAAAACATGTAGAAAATGGTCCCGAGCATGCATAAAATATTGTACTTCTTAGATGTTTGATCTAACTATGAGCTATTGGAGAATATATGGTTAATAAATCAGTATTAGTTAACTATTATCTGGCATCTTTTACAAGTGACAAATACTCTATATGGTAGTATACACAGCAGCTTCTGCCAGCAACTATGGGCTGCCTTTCTTTCATCCGTTGGTTCATGTTGACTTTTAAGCCAAGCCAAAATGCTTCAAAATGAATTCCCACAAAGCTATCTAAGATAACAAACAAAGATGATGTAGGGAGGCTGTTAATAGAGCAAGAAAGTCATTAACTTTAAACTGTTTTTGTATGGGAGTGGCAGCAGACATGGACTCTGTGGGAGCAAACTTCTTCATAACAATGTACTGTCAAAAATCTTCAATCACCATGCCAACCAAACAACATGCATGCACTGAGAGCAATTTTTAGTCTGCAAATATCCACCCTTCCTATTTTTCTAAACTTAGGTAAAGCGGTGGTTGAAGAGTAATGATGGCTTAAGAGCTACAGAGCTGCAGGGTGATTCGAAGACATGGAACAGGAGGATGTCA
Organism: Pseudomugil gertrudae; assembly: GCA_037177535.1. Lineage (NCBI taxonomy): Eukaryota > Metazoa > Chordata > Actinopteri > Atheriniformes > Pseudomugilidae > Pseudomugil > Pseudomugil gertrudae. Next base: position 11,038,545 of record JBAMHV010000010.1, read on the forward strand.
TGTCCAATTTACGATACAGCCACGATAAAGTGAACATCCCTTGATGTGGAAAAGTGTTTTCACATGGCTGCTCAATACAGAGCCATGCTGCTTGTCTGTTTAAGTGCCAAAATATATGTCACTTTTTAAATTCTATGGGGAAATGATATTCACTGATAAACAGAAACAGTTAGAGGATTTTCTGCGCTTTGATGTTGGATTACGAAGGCGCTTAACAGAAATCTTTGCATTCTCACATAAAGATAATAATGTTTGATCTGATTTGCTTATGCTACAAGTGTTTGTCGGCAGATAAAATACGATAAGTCCGTATAGGGAACTATGAGGCCTCTCCACGTGAGAAAACATGATTTGAGAGGGAATGTCTCACTGTGCTGTGTTTAAACCACTTCTGCAACTGTTCAAGACGTACCTGGAGGGAACAGATAAATTGCTTTAACAGCTGCACTGTGATTCCTCAAAAAAAGGTGCCAAAACCAGAACAAGAAAGCTTCCAGACCTCCTGTGGCGCATGACAGCAAAGATTTAAAGATGTAAACTCTGGGAAAAAGCCAAACCCTACGAAAGCTTTGTTTGTAATTTTCGGAAGACTCCCCCAACAGCTTGTGGTCGGCATTTTGTGGAGAAAATCTAATCTGTGACTTGGTACATCTGTCTGGGGTCAGTGGGTGAATCTAGTTCACATGAAGGCAGCAAAAATCATGCCGTCAGATAATTAGATGAGGAGAAACCGTTACCCTGTCCGGTTTATACTGGTTTGATCACGCCATCATCTTGGAAAATTATATCTGTTGCATCTTATATCCAAGCATCACTACCGTGGCAATACTGCTCTGTACAGTATACATAAAAGCTCCAGACTATCATGCAAACTGCATCTGCAAATTGCCAGTGAAGGTGGCCATAATCATACAGCCATTGTTGGCTGAGTGTTATGCAGGTGTCACTGCCATTCCAGTCAGCGAGGCTTATCTGTAAATGAGCAAACACAAGGGCAGACAATTCTTTTCATGCATGTGACGAACTGATCACAGTGATGAGAATCTGAATCCAGGTCTCCAGCTGAGCTTTGATTCTGTGCCACTGAAACAAAGCAATACTTCTCCGTTCTGTTCAAAGTGATTTCTTTTCCAATTTAGCTGCCAATGAGCCGCTATATGAAAGGTTTTCCTGGACTTAATTGGAGTAGAATTTGCAGGAGCACTTTTAAGATCTGACAGCTCGGGGGGGAGGGGAGGGGAGGCTAACAATGGGTTCAACAGCTGCCTCAAGTTCCGACCTAAGGAGAACTAATTATTATTTACAAATCATATACATGTCTGCACAGTTATTGACCTACATTTGACAAGATTATAATGCAGAAATCCTGAAAAAAAGTCAGAATTCACAGCAATATGTGCAGTTGAATGTTTATTTTACATCAACAATAAGCTAGCTGCTTACTCCATTGTAAAAGCAAACATTGCTGTGTGGCTAACTGTCATATCGGACAGATAATGTAGCAATTATTGCTCTGTAGTGTTACTTGATAGAAATGTGGACATGCTAGTGTAGCAATGTTAGCTAACGTGCATGCTTAGCATCTATTGTGCTTATAATGATAAGCTTTAGTAATGCTCATTCATTAATTATCTGAACTTAGTCTAAATCAGTGTAGCTGAAGCCCGTCCTGGCAATCATTGGGCAAGAGCCGGGGTACGCCCTGGACAGGTTGTCAGTCCATCACAGGACCAAAACACAACCAGCCACACACACATTCACTCCTAATGACTCAGAATAACCAATCGACCTAACATGCATGTCTTTTGGATGGTGGGAGGAAACCTACATTAACAGCACTTCCCCATGAAGCCCCTTTTAGTAATGTGCCCCTACATTTACATTTTCAATAGTAAACGTCCTAACTTCTCGCTACCTTTCCTCATACTAAGTTAGGTTTTTATTATTGTTAATATTTTATGAAAAAGCTCATGCTAAAACATCTTCAAATGTATTACAATGCATAAACAGACTGAACCAGAATGAACCAGAAGTGTCTACTTCTGGTTTTTCCTAGGTCTAAAATTAGTGCGGTCACCAACCTGCAAATTACACTTTGATGAAAATAAAAAAATCCATTCATATAGCAAACAGTACATATTCCACCAAGACGCTTTGTTACAGCAACATATTTCATCACATTGAAAAGGTGTATTTGTGGCTCTATACTCAGACTCTATGGCAACATTGTATAGGCCTTGACCATCAAACACACACTGCTTTTCACAGATTTACTAGCCCCTCGCTCTCTCTCTTACTTTCATCTCACTTCTTTGGGTGGATAAGGAGCTACTCTGCCTGCCACTATGCACTTACTTTTCAAAGAGCCATTCATTGCTGCCGGCAGAGGGACCTCAGCTCAGAGGGCTTCAGCTTTACTACCTCCTGCCTTTTGGCAACATGTTTTCAGTGCAAACATTCTCAAGTAAAATACACTCTCACATTCAGCCAGATGCAGGCTGAAAGGGGGAAAAAAACATCAGAAGAGGAACCAGCAGATGTTGTCTAAGACCTTGGAGCAGGGTTAGACCATGGCACGTTGTTTCCCCAATGTATTGAGTTTCATCCCAGAAAAAAAGCTGCACAATAAAAAATGACATAGTTGTGTTAATATCGATCCAAAGTCAAAACCTACAACTTCCTTGTTTGTTTAATGTAGTTTTGAAACTCACATTTGTTTTTGATGCTTTTGAGTTTGAAGGTTTGAGGCATTACCTCACCAGCTTGCCATACGTTGATTGATGTAATTAGGAAGTTTGGTCAGACACTGTGATATGATCTCCTCTGCTGCATCCCTGACATACTGAAACAGCCACATGTGTGTATGTGTGTGTGTGTGTGTGTTTATTGGCTGGTGTGGGTTACAGAAGACTGGTAGAATGATTAGCAGTTGCACTTACCTCCATGACCAGGTCTGGGGAGACAGAGCAGGAGGGTCAAGACGACACAGAAGAGGACCGACTGACCGACCGATCTCATGATTTCTTTGCTGAAAAATTTAGTCCTCCACTCACGTTAAAGACACTTCATTCAGAAGGAACTGAATGACTTTCCAGTTTTAGGACCTGCTACAGGATACTCCTCTGTGTGAAGGGGCAGGGCTGGGGAGGGACCATTAGAGAGACGCCCTCTCGTCCCTCTCCAGAACGCACACATACATACATACAAACGCAGCTCTGTGAACTAGAGAATCATATGCTACGTCTGTCTGCTGACCCAGCACTGACAGAATCACAAGTTCAAGACCTGTTGATTCACAGATATGTGTAAGAGAAGCATATGTCAGCCTAACACACATCAAAGTACCGCAGAACTACACCATCTCTCTGCATCTTTCTTAGTTGTGGATTAGTGAGTCTCTGCTTTTGTCTTACTCTGTAATTGGAGCAGCCCTTAGAGACCAGCAGCTGCTGTCTGCAAGGATAAACCTTTTACTTTTAATTAAAGACAAATCAGGTTGCTAGACGCTCTTGCTGCTTTCTCTTCTCAGCCTTTCTCTTGATCAATGTCTTGTTCTTCAGCTTTTTGTTAAACAAACCTGCTCCTGAAACTAATTAAGCTCATAACCATTGGACAGAGGTGGCTTTGACCGGATCTGCGTTAAGCCTGTCCTATATTGATAAGCACAACACAATGTTAGTATCTTGCTGTTTAAATCCTCCAAAGACGGAGTTTATTTGCGCAGAATGCCAGTGCTGATTGGCCCCCACTTGGGGTTTACATTAGTTTTTGATAGCAAACATGCATCGGCACATGAGGATTTTCTACTTGAACACTGTGATTAAAGCTCAAGTTCACTCTCAAAGCCTGAACATTCAATTTCACCTGTCTCACAGTCAGTTGGCTGGGAAATTATTGGGAAATTCAATTAGTTTTATAAATATACACTGTAAAATTAAACATGTTTCAACTTAAAAATATGAGCGGGCTGCCTTAAAATTTGAGTTAAATGAAAAAACATAATTAGTTGTCTCAACAACTCTATTTATTATCCTGAATATTAATCTTGCATTGTATCAACTTCTTTGTTAATTAGCTTGATTTATAGTAGAAAGTTAATTTAACTACTTTCAGTTGTTGTTTGAATTTAAATGTTTTTAATTTAATTAAAAAAATCAAGTTGTCTAAACTTTGGGTTTTTACTATTTTGACTTAATGTTTTTAGTTGACAGAATTGATTTCAGTATTTTAAATGTTCTGTTCAATCAAAAATCAAAGCTCAGAAAAATCTAATAAAAATACAAGATACACAGATCTTTATTAAACAATGCTGGTGCTTTTTATTGAACCACATTGAAGCTGAAACCAACTGTCATCGAAGCATTTTGTTTTCCAGTCAGTAATGAGAATGATTAAAATCTGTTTACACTCAGAAAGACATTGTAAAGTGAACACAGAACCATTTAAAAATGGGTTTTGCTTTGAAGAGAGTATTTTAAGTAGCTAAGTGGGAATGTTTGATGTCACAATGTGACCCAGACAAACACATCTGTGTGGATTTGAACTTCCAGCATTATGATAAAACTATCTGCACATTAGAATGCAAAGAAAATAAAGTGATACAGGAAAAATATAAAGAATTTACAAAAGGTAATTATATCAAATTGGGTGCACAATTTATTGTCACTTACTGTTTTGTCTTATGGTCTTGATTTCTCACTCAATACACATCTAATAATGTAACCATTTTCATTTTTACAATGGACATATCAGAACTATGTAATAATAAAAACAGACAACAGTTGCAAATTCTGTGCCAAGCTTGTACTTTAAACTTTAACAATGTTTTTAACAGAGAAAGTTAGAAAAGGTTTCCTTAAATAAAAGACATCCTTGAGTCCTGTAAGGAAAAGCTAGTTTTTCGGTGGAGTTTGTTTCTCAAATCACAGACAGAAGAGGAACATTGTCATCCGTCGATGTTCATCAGGACTTTTTCAATA
>JBAMHV010000010.1:11043623-11066822 GCA_037177535.1 Pseudomugil gertrudae
AAAACAATGCAACAACAATTAGCATATTACAGAATACAAAAACGTACATTATAACTTTACTGTGCTTGATCCATGTTGTTAATTAAGGCTTTTTTTATCATCCTACCACATATTTGCTATCTTTAAATGTTATCTGACATTGTACTACACCACTACTATTACTACTAATAGACAGTTCAAAGGCTGAAAATCACTACTAATAATACAGGTAATAGTAATAACCGCTATAAATAATAACACAAAAAACAGCAACAATAGCTGTGTTGTTTCATGTTGTTAATATTTTTAGCCCAGCCCCCCCCTTTACACTCTCCCTAAAAAGTTTGTGTAACTATGCACGTAAAAAGACCTGTAAAGTAACACATGGCTCACAAAACATGACTATTTATTGCTGGCAACTGTTCCTGACACCACAGCCCCCATGATGATTTCAGCATGACACGAGCCACAATTTAAATGCTCCCTCTGAGCCTTAGCCAATGGTTTGTGCTGATGACACGCTCTTGCCTCCCTCAGGATGCATAACTTTCCCTGGAGGGATATCTCCCACTGATATGAGTGGGCTCCCGCAGCATGGGAGACCACAAGCAAAGCTTATGCAAGCCGCAACACTAGCATTAGGGCAGCAGATGATGCAATCAGAGCAGCGGTAACCTGTTATAGGAACTCCAGTGCTTCTTAGACTTAATAATGCATGTGTATGCTTTGATTAAAGGTGTCCTGTAGAGGCTTGGAAAAAAAAACTATGTTTTGTTTGGATTTAGCTCCACACCTAAATACATTATGTGTATCCTCAAGGCCTAACAGACATGTTTAATCTGTTTCCAACCCCATAAAACATCTGTTCACCCTTTTTTTCATTTTTTTGTCTGTTTTGTTTACACCAGAAAGCACTTCTCTGTTTATTTCTGTCGCTTCATTGCTACATTTTATGATTTAATTTAGATCCCTGCATGCATGGAGCTCACTTCAAATGCTAACAAGATGACAACTCAATCAAACATAATAAAGTTGATCAAAGAGATCAGTATGAAACTTTAAATGTTAATCAAATTATTCCTTTTACATTCAGACATGTGGATGAATACGGTAAAAGCAGAGATGTTATGTTAGACATGGATTACTGTAAGCAAGTATTTGCCCAAAGCAGACCTGTGGTAACATTTGCTTTCAGCTGGAGCGGTTTATTTGTCTACCAGAGAAAAACATTACTCTCTCATGCACATAGATCCGTGTTTCACAGTATTACACTGACAGAAAGATGGCACTAGTGCATCGAAGATAATATGCCAACAAACAGAAAAGGAGACAACTGCAGCCATTCAAGCATGCAGTGCTTTTCATTATGTTTATGCTTTCTTGCATCCCTTTCCTTCAGATATTGTCAAGACAGGCAGTGAGGAGGCTTTTGTAGGAGCTTAGGGTGAAGAAACACAGCTGCCTCCTAAGCGCAAGTCTTTTATCAGTTGGCATAAAAGATCACAGTCATACACCATGTACCTCTCAGTAACTGCTCTGTTTCTTTTCTTACCAGAATAATAAGAATAAAAAAGGCTAATGTAGCTCAGAGGGTAGAGCAATAATCTGCCAATCAGAAGAGTGTTGATTCGATGTTTGGCTTATGTCTTTGGGCAAGATGCTAACCCAACATTGCCTCTGACATGTGTATGAGTAGTTTATGAAGGAAAGTACTAAAGGTGTATGTGAATGTGTGTGTGAATAGGTGAATGAGCCTTTTGTTGTACTAACTCTCTGAATGTTCAACAAGATGAGAAAAAGCTGTTCTAGCAGTGGAAATGGGACAAAAGTTAAGTTAGTTTTAAAACATGTAACTTAATGACCTTAAAAATATGTTTCTGACTTTTTAGATGGCAAAATGACATTTATGTACATTCCTGGAGCCATCATTGCTGAGCAATGTTCAGAGACTGAGAAACTGAACTTCTAAAATTTAGCTTCTGGGACACTTTACACACCACATGTCTGTTTTATAAGAGCTCATTTCGCATCCATCGTTTATCCTACCTAATGTATTGAAGGACTTATCATTTATATCGAGGAAGAATAAGATATTCATTTGCAGTAGAAAACGTATCATTTTATTGATCGATGTCCCATTAAAGCTTCTCGCTGATGCATTAGAAGTCAACAACCAGCAGATGGCGCTCATTTGATGTGTCAAATGTTTTAACACAGTGGCTACTTCACGCACTATATCTAGGTGCGTAGTGCGTTCACACTGGCATTTAAGGAAAAAAGTCAGTGCCCTGAAAGTACCCGGATGCTGCCCTAAAATTGGCCAATAATCTAGTGTGAAACGATGGACACCTCGCACACTAAACTGACACCATCTGGTTGTTGGAGCGGAAAAGGAAATACTGGACTTTCAAAATAATGGCGGCAAACAATACAGTGGTGGAGGCTAATGTGTATAGATGTAATTATGAAGTTATTTCATTATGGTTCTCATGTATACCGCAGCTTGCTACAAATCCGACCATTTGTTTGAGATTGCTGTAACTGACCCAGTAAAGTTAGCACACGTAAATGTTAGCAGTTTTTATCCGTGTAAGGGACAAAATAATAATTTTGAGTAAATAATAATTTTGTCTAAATAAGTGGCAAACATCCAGTATTCCATTTGAGACAGCACTTTCCCATAATGGTGCACAGTAAAAAGAGTGCAGTGTGCACTCCACACTGTTTCCAGCACACTGGGGAATTGAGACACAGCCAGTGAGTCTTTTTCAGGCATTTGTGTCAAAGTCGACTCGGTGTTTCATGAGGCCTCAGTTTCACCAATCCTTTTGAGCCGGTAGGTGAGGAGAAGCTGGGGAAAAGGTTCGAAAGGAAATGAGTGCTCTGATGAATATTTAGCCAGAGAGGGAATTGATGATAGGGTGTGATCAATAAGGAGGATACTGGCTGCGCAGGAGTCTGGCTGGAGTGGGGTGTGTCTGCAGCAGAGCAGGTATAACACCTATCCTCTACTCTTACCTCTCCACACAGTAAAAGACAGTACAAATCTGACTCTTTTCTTATCTCATGTTATAAAGTTCTCTGTTCCTTTTACTCTCTTCTTTATATAATTTCCTCGAGCTTCCTTTATAAATCAGCTGTAACATGACACCGCATCCCAGGAGCAAAAGCCATGAAGTGCAAATTCTTAGTGTTGAGATGCTGCAGGGCAACAGCGGCTCCATGAAAGTGCGTAACAAAACTCACTGTGGCATCAAAATAAGTCAACAAACATATTTTAAGGTCAGAAAGTCACAGTTTAGCCTCAGTCCAATATTTAGTTAGGAGGTTAATTCACAAATAGAAAATATTCCAGACAGCTGCCAATCCTTTTATGAGTAGATGCACTGTTCAAAGGTCAGACTGTGCCTGATCATCAGCCTTTTGGTACAGTAGCTTAAAGACCAAAGGAACTAAAGTAGAGATATTTAACCCTGAGCACAGGGCACCATGTTTGGCAAAAAACAAACACAGGATTTCAGCATAAATACCTTATGCCAGTTGTCAAGCACAATGGTGGATTTGTAATGATTTGGGCTTTTATTTTGGAGCCTCAAGACCTGAACAGATTGCACTCATTGAATGACCACTGTTTCTGTTTTATTCCACCAATACTCTGTAGAGAGGTGAATTTGAGCCATGTCTTACAGTAAAACTTGATTTTCAGGTACTGTCAAGATTTTGCAATGGTCCAGCTGAAGTAAGTCCAGACCTAAACTTTACTGAAGTAGTGGAGCAGAATGGTGGTGAGCTTAGCACGATCAAATGCCACAAAACATGTGGGAGAATGTCATAAAGTTAAAGTGGTTCTACAAGCTTTGAATCATGCGCTGTATTTTGTTTTTACATTTTTTGGTCAAATAAATAATGACAGAGGGTTTATTTCCTTTTAAGAACTTTTTTGTGCTTTCACATACAAACCTAGACTTAAAAGAGGGTCTGCTTTCTTTTACACACAGCTGTGTGCTGATGTTGTACAGGAATCTCAACCCGGTTGAAATTAGAGTGACCAGAGATAATTGTTCTAGTGCACACCGATCTTCGCTTAAAATGGAAAGATTTCCCCTCTGCTGCAGCCACAATAATAATAATACCAATTCCATATTATTACTTCTCTCTAACTTTCCTATAGTGAGTCTCCTCACTGAGTTTTATCAGATCTTATTTCTATTCCAGTTGATGTCATTTTCACATACCACAGCAGCTGGGACATATTTTGCTGGAATATCACCTCTTAAGTTATCTTGGTGAGAGTGCAGAAGCTCAACTTTCACCACACAGTCTCAAATATCACTTTGTGTTGATGCAGCCGTCTGGCCAGACCACCGCTAGAACTCCAGACTTGATTAGACCACAGAGAATATGTCAATGTGATTTGAAAACTCTCTTTTTCCACTGTCAGGGTGGAAACCTGAGCTAAGTGCCTGATAATCATATAGGTCTGTTTTCATCATTATGATTTGGTGCTTTTAAAACACTGCAATAACCAAGTTGCCTCTGAACAAGATCATCTACTGGCAATAATTAGAACGAGGTCATAGATTCTTAATTCTGTACAATAGATAGTCTCTAATCAGTTCCTTTTCAGTGAATATGTGCCTGCTTGCTTTGTCCTTTTTCAAATAGCTCTCTTGACATGATCTCAGTTGTTAAGCTTATGTTCACTTTCCGTCACATTAATTTGTTTTTTCAGCCTTTGAGGGGAGTTCACACATGAATTGTGTAGGAAAATAATCCAAAATGTAGGCTTCTAATTTAAGTGTTGGGCTATTTTGCCTTTTCCTTTTTTAACTTTATAATGACCAAAATTAGGGTAAAACTTAAACTGCCTGCCTTCCTGCATTGCAAATGTCTCTGGGGCCCATGAATTTAGTTTGGGAGGGACTTTCTAAATGGAAAAGGAGTTTAAAGTTTTTGGGTTTTGAGAGAAAGCAGCAAACTGAGGGGTTGTATTATATATATTGTATATATTTAAACACTTAAAGACCTTGAGTTATTTCATAACAGTGATGAAGTTAATAATTTATTGGCAGCAAAGGCCTTTAGTGTGATACATAAAGCTAATCAGCCAATCACATGGCAGCTTTAGACATGGTCAAAATGACTTGCTGAAACCGAGCAGTATGAGGCAGGAATTGGCTGAGCTGTCTTTCAATGTGCCACTATTGTTTGTTCCAGACAAGCTGGTCTGAATATTTCAGAAACTGCTGATCTGCTGGGATTTTCTCTTACAACCATCCCAAAGGTTATCCTGTGAGCAGCCCTCTGGATAAAAAAAACAGCCTTGTTGATAAGAATTGGCTGACTGATTAGAGATGATAAAAAAGGAATGGAAGCTAAAATAAGTACTTGTTACAACAGCAATGTGCAGAACATCATTTGTGAACATAAAAAACACAGCAAACCTTTAAACAGATGGGCTGCAGCAGCAGAAGACTACGTTATAACCCTACAATATAGCCCCTGATCGGACCGCCACTGGGCATGTGGGTTTAGACCAAATGCGTGTTGTCACACATTTATAACAACAACTATTGTGATGCTACAAACAAGGATGGAAACAATGCATTGTATCATGTGATACCAGTAGCTCCAGTCTAACATACCAGTTTCCTTTAGAGCTACAACTAAAGGGGGTCCAAAACTAATGCAGTTTAAGTGTTTAATGAAAACACACATAACGTACCTGGCTGTATTGGCCTGAACTGAACCGCTCAGAGAAACTGAACTATTGATTACCAATCCTGTCAGTTAAAAACAGGAAAGTGAGGCTACCGTACACATAGGTTTACCATGATTGAACAACAGAAGATTGGAGAAAAATTGACTGTTCTGATGAGTCTGGATTTCAGCTGCAACTTTCTGGTGATCAGGTGAAACGTCTGAATGAGCCGCATAAAAGCCTTTTATTAAGAGTTACAGCTGCTGCTTCCACTCGCTGCAAGTACCGCAAGCATGTTGTGGTAAAACTGGAGGCCACCACTAGGAGGGCAGTACATAGCATGAGGACTCTGAACTAAAGAAAAGGTCAATCTGCAGGTAAACCCTGTATTTTCATGGCATTTTGATAAACACCAATTTACCAGCATGCATAATGGCTGGTAATGTTTCATATCCCATAAGAACTCACATCAATCTCACTCTAACATAAACACACACGCACAAACAAACATTTTTAGAAAGCCCAAAAAGAAGGTTTCTTTTATAGAAGCAAGAGAAAATAAATAGAGCAAATTTGCTTTGTACCCTTTATGTTTGCTTAACACAAATTGAACTGATTTTTGTTATTTAAGTGACGTACACTCGCGTGCCCAGCCCGCAAGGCTTGTCGGACATTGTTAACATTCAAAACAAAAAAAACCCAAAGTACAAAATATGAACTTATATTACACAATAACAGTTACTGGATACTCTGGATACAGAGTACTTTGTCTAAGTTTCCATGCCTTTTCCAAAAATCTCCCCAAACTACACTTTTCCATTTTCAACTCAACATCTCTCCATCAGTCAACCTGAACAAATCAGGCTTTTTACATTGAATTTCATCAAACAAAACAGCTCTGACTTCATGATATAAAGGACAATAGAATAACAAATGCTATTCATCCTCAACAACCCTCAAGTTACACAAAACACATAATCTGTCCTCCTCTGGGAGACTTTTTCCACCTCCACCTGCAAAGGCGGTACTATGTACCTCTGTACTATGTCACCTTAAACATAAGGCTGTGTAGAAATATAACTTTTATATTTCATATAACAACTTATTTTATTGAATGTAAACTATTCAGGAATAAAAACGTTACATTTGCTGAGGAGAATGTTTCTAGAACCTCCTTGTAGCAGTGACATTCCTCATATTACTCATATTTCTACATTGGACAAGTTTTCTTAATAATTACTCATTTATACTCATTCTAAACAAATGAAAGCATAAAGATGTGTATAATTCAACCAAACCCTGCTGGGGCTGCAGAATAGTTTAGAACAGAACGGGCAGGTTCAGTGGACCGAGCCTTGTAAATCCTACTTGCTACGGGTGTACAGCATCACACTGCACAGTTCCACGGGCCCTTTCCCGTGACTTTAACTTGTTTGGCAGACATGGACGATTGCCGATCAATGCAGCTGGTTGTGATTGCAGCTGTTTTGATGTTATGATTGAACTCAGAACAGCCTGTAAATGTGATACATCCAAAAGGTACACAGAAGCTGAAAAAAGCAATTCACCAGAACAATTTACGCACCTGTCCCAGGTGGTCAACTGTTAGGGATGCTGCAGGGCAGGAGCCCTAGAGGGAGATTTCTCAGGTTGAGAGGAGCGTGCGGCTGCCCATTTTGTGAGGGCCCCAGGGGGCCCCCACAGCCAGAGCCAGTTGGTGAGAGACCAGATGCCCCCAACTTAGAGCCAGTCATAGATCCAGGCATTAGAGAGAAGGATAATTTTAGATAAAAGATAAACTGTTTCTTGCACTGGAGAGGATACAAATAACATGGATGGATTTAAACTGATGAAATCAGATTTAGGTGTCCCAAGTGGAGCGTAGTGCAGGACCAAGGTGAAGGCTAAAACAAAGCAGAAGACATGCAGGATGGAGAAATAAAGTTTAAATCAGGGTTAGGGTTAGACACAAACAAAACTGGTTTGATTAACTGACTGAAATAATATGTCAATAACACAGGACAACTAAATAGCTGACATATTTCTGGTATATATGTGTATATATATATATATATATATATATATATATATAAAATTGGCATCAAGGTTGTAGATCAGCAGCAAGCAATGAAAAGTCATGCACATTTTTTTGTAACTGGATCTTGAAACCTCCAATAGCATGTGATTAGTAGGTGTCTCTGTTCTAGCTGGAGCGTAATGATAAAAAGGTTCCTCTGTCCTGGTAAAAGAAACGTAGAGCTGTAGGGCAATATGCAGATTTGCAAAGTTTTACTTTATTAAAAAATGCTCTTTCAGGAATGAATGCAGAAGCATGCTGCAGACTGAGTGCAGGCTTTTCTACTCACTTTTTTAAACTTGAAATAATGTATCTTCCTCTTGTTTTGCTCATCTTTCTCCTCATTCTTTATGATTGTAGATAAACATTCAGATGTCACAGCAATAGTTCAATGTCAGCCTAATATGAATTGTTGGCAGATGGAAATACTGCAAAGGAAACAATTTTTTAACAGTCTGGGAATTTCACAAATGAAAAGTCCCATATTATGCAAAGTCCACTTTTTAAAGATTTTATAACAGTCACATCTGTCCTCATAGCCTGTATGAAACCTGACGGGTTGCAGACAGCCAGAGAACATCCCAGCATTCATTGTGCATGAGGCGAATGAAGCCCAAAATGAGAAAATTTTGCCCCCTCTCTTGCTTGCTCCACTTTTTTTAGGCAAATGTGTTCAAATAGGTGAGTTATTATCCTTTGTGGGGCCTCAAGGGAAGGAGTCCCCCCAGAAGTAGATACTGTCTTTGACCCGGACCCCAGATAGCTGAGCCTGCTTTTTTAAAATCAAGGAGCTGTCACCAGCGAATGCCCCCCTTCCCCCCAAATAAAAAATTATGGAGTGAGCATAAACAGGCATAGTTCATGAGCATCTAAAGGTTCAGACACAGAAACAACCCATTCTCAGTAGAGCTCATAGGACTGACTTTTAGAATGGCTGAAATAAGGAACCAAGGCTGAATTAGGTGTAAAGAAGTTTAAAAACAAAATTGTTGAACTTCTAACACCTACATGAAATTGTTGAAAAACTATTGATTATGGGACTTTTAACACAAATTTGATCAATTTTATCCAAAACTGTGCAAGAAACAAACCTTTGCCATTTTATCCTTCCTCTAAACTGCCATGTCTTTCACTCTTAACACGCTTAGTTGGTGATGTCACAGTGCAATTAGCACACCTAACACTGTCAGGAAGGTGTTAATTAACTCAGACTTTGAGGTTAAAATTTGATTTTTATGTCAAGCCAAGCATCTGAAGCGTTAGGAATTATTGAAGGGATTTCAATCAATAAAAGATCCAGGCTTTCATGGTCGGCACACAAAGTGATTTTCTGAGCTGAATGACAGCTGCTGAAACAGTCAGTTCACTCACAGGCTGCATTTTCAACTTTCTAAGTACTCTCGCTGATCAGATGCCAATATTTTCCCTAAATAGAAAAGCATGACAAGTGCAATTTATCAAGCTTCTATTTTATACCCCAGAAATCAGCACACACTAATCATACGAGTTACCTTAACCACTTTATTCTCATGTTTTTCACAGTCCATCAACCATTTCAACTTAACTTGTGTGTTTATATTCTATTTATATTATATTTTTTTAGCGGAAGTTATCATTTGTTCAGACTACCAAAGGAGAGGAAAGATTCACCTTGACAATCACATCCTTCCTTGGCTTCAATTTGATGTACATTTTTATTGAATGTGGCAGCTGAGCATAAACACTGCTTTGACATTTACTGTAAACTTCATTTCCAGGTTTTAATCTCTATTAGCATGGAGATTTGTTTGGTAAACACTCCCTGTATCCAGTTTGTTTAACTTGTGACTTTGAATATCTGTTCTCAATGCAATGCTGTGAGGTATGTTGTTGTTAGAGCAATGGGATGGACATCCTTGAGTAGTAAATGGTGCTTCTGGAGAAAAAATACACTCAAAAGTAAGTTTACATATAAAAAAATGCAAATAGGTAATAAATGATTAAGGCAAAAAGAAAAATAATATCTAATCAGCCTCACTTACTATGCTTCCTTTGAGCTAAATATGTCAACATGTCCTGCAAATACATTCTTACAATTTAACATTCTAACAAAAAGGCCTTTATTTTCCAACAAATAAAGAACTTTTGATCATATTTCACGAGTTATACAACACTACATATATTGATGCTTAACACCACAGCCGCCTCTAAAAGAACTGAATTTACCTTCCATCAAAGTCAATAGATCATCAATGTGACAGTGGGGGGCAGAAATCTTTTGAACAGTATGGTAGCTCCTTTTGGCTCCATGTTACTGATGCTGAGGGTAGAAACGCCAGTTATTCAGCTGCTGGCATATTCGTGCTAAATGGAGACCAGTAGGATGTCAAACTTTGTTTCCGTTGAGTTACTCTTATAAATGATAAGCAAGCATAAACCAAGCTTCTAGTATTGTGTGCAGGAAGCGATGGGAGCAGGGAGAAAAGTGCAGTCAATGTAAAACCTCATGAAGGAGGAAAGTACGATGGCCGACAGGTGCAAACAGACTGCAAATACAGAAACGCGCTGCATGAGGAAAAACGCAGCTATAGAGAAACGGAGCGCAAATACAGAAACGCAGCATAAAAGTAAAACAGCAGCAACTAGAAAAGCACTCGGAGAGCGCACTTCCACCAAGCATATTACTATCGCACAATGAGTTCTTTGAGACATTCCTGGATCCAGACGGTGATCCGGATCACCTCCAAAATTTAATCATTTGTTCCTTGTTCTATTTCAAAACTTTCCTAAAAATCAGTTGAGAACTTTAAGATATCTTTTTCACAGACAAACATACACACACGCACACACACACATACACACATATTTTGGAAAGCGCACCATTGCCCCGATAAAGCCGGAGTAGGCCTACTTCCGTTGTGGGAGTCAATTTGCAGTGTTTCTCTGTTGCTGCATTTTTCTTTATGCAGGTTTCTGTATTTGTATTGTATGGTATTGTATGATATATGGTATGGTATGGTATATGGTATGGTTTTAGCTACTAGTATACTTTTACTCCATGTTTTTTGTTTTTATATATTTACTTCTTTACTTGTTATACCTGATACTTTACTGCGGATTACCAAATTTATTCCTTGTTTGTCATCAGTTGTCTGTTATGGCTGTTCTGTGGAGAAGTATGGCGGGAGATGGCTGGACCCAAAGCAGGCTGAAGGCAGATGAGGTGGTGATGAGGTTTATTAATCCAAAGTGAAACACCGACCAGAGAACCTTTAACTGAACATGAACACCCTCTAACACAAACCTACAAACAATGAACCGTGAAGTAGTAACTGAAAACCGGGGATATATATACACACACAGACAGAACCAACACAGGTGGAATGAGTGAACTAACTAAACCCAGGTGAAACCAATAAACTTGAAGACAATAAAGCTAAACTAAACATGACGGACAAAACAGGAAGTAAACCAAAATAAAACAGGAAACATGAACACACCGTGACAGAACACACATCGTGACATCGTCATTTAGATGGAACATATTAGAACATATTGTGAATATTTATTTACATTTGCACTGAACAAATCTATGTTTAATCTTCACATCTTTGAGCTAGGCTATCTTTAAATGGGCTATAAGTTTGGATGGCAAACTTATCTTGAGGCCTCATAAATGGCTATAAAGTTGTTTTTACATTAATATCATCTAAATGTGATTAATTTGGGTACAGATGCATTACAGCAGTAATATTGTTTTATTTACCTGAAGTGTGAAAGACAAATATAGCAGGAAGTGATTGTACATAACAAGTGTGAAACAAATGTAGCCCCTACAAGTATCATGAGGCGGTTAAATGGTTAGACGGGGGACATAAGTGACACTGGTGCAGCAGATGTAAAATCAAATGAAAATAGCTATTTATCCAAAGTAATGTGATATAGTGCTAACTATTATTTCTAATGTATTTTCTACCCTAAAAACCTTAAAAAATGTTTTTAGGGCTTTACAAAAGATCCTTAAAAAAGATTTAAAATTTTATTTTGAAATTTAAAAAATGAGAACACAATGATACAATGATTTTGATAACACTACACATGTGCTTGGTGAGGCCATTAAAAATGTATTTAATATATTTTGGTGCACAGTTGTACATCAGCAGGCTCTGCAGCTCATGCCACTCTCCCAGCAGAGGACAGCTTGAGGAAACTATGATTGTAGCTCACAGTCTACCTTGATGTGATTGCAGTGTTTCATTGGTACTTAAGTTATTGATCCAGAAAATCAGTGAATATCTCTTCAATTTGACCGAAGCCACTCCCACCATCACCATCCCAGTCTCTCCTATGAAGAACAACTTAATCCCATTTAGACATTTCTGATCCACTGCATGCATTATGTGCCTTCATTCATAAACAAATACAAGTCATATTCCATCTGCACCAAATAATTATATCAAACACATTTTACATTTTTACAATAAAACTATCACGTTTATATCGGGATGAGGTCTCCGTTTATGAGGATCTTCCTCATCACAGCAAATGCTGTCGTGTTCTCGAGTACCTGATAAAATCCTGTCTATGACATCTTTAATGTGTGTAATAAAATCCACACACCCGGATATCTCACGCGCTGCCAAGGTTTAAAGTTTAGTTATTTTAATAAAATGATCTCTCTCTTGTCTTCAGATCCGTAAAAAACTTCAGATACTCGTATTGTCTGCTGGTGATGTGCACAGGTATATGATGTGTAGGAGAGCAGGGACTGACTGGGGGAGGTTTGTTCTGGCTGGGCCATCAGAGAAGCGCTGCAGGAAGTGGAGGGTAAGTTCAATATTCATTGCAAGAAGATGAGAACCTGTTTCATGCACACTTTGAAACGGTGTGCTTTATTGCCGTAAGTGGTGAAGTTGCAACTTTGTAGCCAGATACTGGAGCTTTCCCTCTAACTATTTTATAACCTTTCATTTTGCAATGCTGACTGAGGATGCCATGTGGATATGTTGTATTTATCATTTAAACATTCAAATAGGTTTGACATTCTGCTTCTGTGACCCTCTGAGCTCATGGACACTCAAAATCCATGTTTAAATGCAGCGTTTATCACATTAAAACTAGATAAATGTAAAAAAAATCAGTTTAACTGCAGTTTCACATTTGATTTAGTCTCTAATCTGAAAAGGGAATAGTGCTGTGTGCTGCGTTAGGTCCACTCTGCAGGTCGCAGCTGCAGATTTCCTATGAAGTATCACTGCTTATTGTATCTGCTACAGTTTAAACTGAAGCAAGCTGTGGCTTTTTAAAACTTGTGATTATAAAGTGTGTGTGTGTGTGTGTGTGTGTGTGCTGAGTATACATAAACCCAGCTG
Source organism: Pseudomugil gertrudae (assembly GCA_037177535.1). Lineage (NCBI taxonomy): Eukaryota > Metazoa > Chordata > Actinopteri > Atheriniformes > Pseudomugilidae > Pseudomugil > Pseudomugil gertrudae. Next base: position 11,056,732 of record JBAMHV010000010.1, read on the forward strand.
TGTGGGATGATATACAGCTGCTGCACCACCAGGGAGAGTCAATCTGAGCAGTAAGGTCAAGAGTGCACTTAACACTGCCCTCTGGTGGAGCAATAAATGAGCTTTGATGACCTCTCATAAAGCCACTTTGCCTGCAAACTCTGTGTTGTGGAATAACAGTCACTGTGACTTAGAGATCATTCTGAGAGGAAAAATACTTTTCCAAAAGAAGAGTCTGGTGTGACTCTGAATCTCTCTTCAATGGAAAAGATTTCCATAACAACTGTTTCCGATTCTCAGAGTAGATACTTTTAGCGTTGCGCAGTGATGTGAAATACTCTCAGAAAGGGTCACGATCATGTAAACAAAAACCCTGATGGACAAACACACTTCTCCCGTATGCTCATAAATGACGGGGCAAGGTCAGGGCGCCTGGGAAAAAGACTGCAGGATGTTTAACTCGTGCTCATGCGTGGAATTTCACTTTGGGTCAGAGGTTTTTTTTTTTTATTAATTAGAGACTGAATGAGAAAAAAGAAAATAATATTGACACAGTTTGCATGAAACAGTTTGTAGCCATGCTCAAGGACACCGGCTCAGTCCTTGAAATCCTGTTTTTAATGAATTTCACCGCAGCTCTTAATTTCAGTGACATTTAAGATATGTTCAGCTCGCAATCAATGTGGGAAAGACTTTCCATTTTTCAAAGAACTGTGCAAAACCATGTGGCAGTTCATTCACATTCCAACAATGAAGCCTCTCTGATTGATATAAGAGATTCTGGTAAGAACCATAGCCAGATTATTCACAGTGCAGCATGAATGGTTTCTAAATCACTGTTTTAAAATGAAGAAGATGGCCTCCAGTGGGTTTCTGTTGGACCCTGATGACTTGAACGACATAAACGGTGTAGTCTGAAAGGCGGTTTTGTTCACAAAAAAATGGTCCTCGATGAAAAGGTCTCCTCCATCCACATAAAAATGCAATTGCAAAGTACAGCACTCTTTCTGGAAATGTGGATGTGAGTAGGCTTCCTGCAAAATCAACACCCACCCATGTGTTCTGCCAGCCTTGTAACTCAGCTCGATGAATACACCAATACTGAGCTTATTTTTTATGCTAGTGAGTTCTCCTACTCCACTCTCCCCATTTCTTCCTACACTTTTTCTTCAGTGCACCAGGGCCATTGTAAAACACTGGCCTGAGTCCCAAACTCTCTGGAGGCTCAGGGGCTCAGGGTTGACTGATCGCCGGATTTCACCACAGGCTCCCAGAACGGGGATTGTTCAAGAAGCTTTTCCTTCCCAGTGAGACCCCTGTGGATTAAGGATTCCTGGCTTCTGCTGCAATAATAAGGCCTCACACACTGCTAAAAGACAAAACGGCAGAAAAGCTCTGCACTGCTTCAATAGTACATGCTGTTCATTTTCACAGTTTGGTTCATGTTTTTTTTCCGCTTTTGTTAGTCTTCCTCACCCTGATTTTTAAATATCAACAAGTTCACATAATGATGTTTACAATGTCATAGAAGCATGTTTAATTAGTAGTTATTTACCCAAGCAATATCAGAGTTATAGCTTTCAAGAAATCTGCGATTTAGTCCCATATGCTTCATAAATAAGATAATTTTTCTACTTATTCTAATAGTGAACCTTTTTAAACAAGCAGATGCTGACTATAAAGGTTATCGCGAGGTTTTTCGCCCACATATTGACACCAGCAAACATTAACACATTGTTGTCTAAATTCATAGCATATGTAGATGCATGCAGCAGTTAAAATGCATAGTCTAGTTGTCCTTGACAAGCACTTTATTACTCACTCAGCATTCTCAGTTGAGTGCCAGTATGTGGAATGAGGATGAGGAAAGCAGGAGTGAGCCAAAAGTAAGTCCTGACTCATAGTTTCTGAGGTTTGACTGACAGCTCTGATTGCAGAGACACATATCACCATTAATAGTACCTTTAGATAAACTACACAGTAGTACTGAGGAAAAACAACTACATGATTAATTGCCTGGTATGACTGACATTGTCAGGTAAGCTAACAAGCTAATTACCAGCCTACCTTACAGACTGACATTAAACATGGGTTTTCCTCTTAATGGATGTGTGTTTGCTGCAGTAAGTTAGGGTGCATCACAGGACAAGTTTATATATTTGTGGTAGAAGCTTATATTAAACAACTGTCTGTTTTACCAGTACTACTGTAAAGCTGATATTTATCAGATATACACGTACACAACACTAAAACAATTCAAACAAATATAAACTGCAAAACAAACTTAATGTTGAATTAAAATAAATATAATTGAAGTAAAAATAAAGTATGAAATAAATAAAGACACAAGTCAGGAGTTTGATTTTGCAATTGGAACCATAAATTTACTTCATCCTTGTGAAGTTTGGACGTGCTTGTAATTTCCTCTGATCATTACAACTTGAATTAAACTTTGACAAAGTAACATATCTCTGTTACCTCGTGTAACCTCTGCACTCACTGTATGTACTACCAAGAGGAAACGCATACTGAACTTGTATTGAGGTCTGAAAGCACCAGCAGTTTACATGGCATGTAAAAAACATGCATTATTAATGCATTTGACTGTATTTGAACTGACAGTACTGTCATGACACATGTACATGTAATTTTTCTAACAGAATGTGAAATTTACAGAGCGAATTGGTATGCAGCAGATTAACAAGCATTTAAATTGGAGTCTCGCAAAAAGAAACAAACAAGAAAATTACACCTGGGACAAGAAATGGCAACCGACACTGAGACTGGGAACAAGGGGCGTCAGCTGCTTCACAGAGGGGGATCTCTATGCCATTTTCATTGGCTAATAGGGTATCTAGACGTCCACCATTGGGCAGCCGTTCCAGATGGTGTTTTTGATGTCACAACCTTGTTCATGCAAATTACTGGCAGAGCCAATAGCTCTTTAAAGTAGACAGATTTCATTAATGCCAGTGCACTGATTAAACTTCTGACTCACAGTCTGATTTCTCACTTTGCCAGATTCCTCAAAACAGCCATTGCCCCCTCATTATCGTGCTGTCTTGCCTTGCAGTACAGCACAATGAAGGGATCTGTGTTTTGACCACTAGAAGTTAACATAAAGAAGTGTTTTTGACTATGGAAGAAAATAGAACATGAGTTCAGGACCATTAATGATGTGACCAGTTGTGAAATCCTTCCAACTCTCCCGAATTGATGCTGCTTGATTAAATGAATCCCTTCAAGACTTCTGAGGACTGAAGTCTGCACGCTGAGGCCTTTGGGATAGATTGATCTGATTGTCCATGATTGTGAACAGTGAATTTGAATGTAAACCGGATCTGGATGTAATGATATGTCACATCCATCACACAATAGCAAAAATGATAGAAGCCTGTTTCCTTGATCTGGACTGGTGATAAAACCAAACCAAGTCTTAATTTCTGTGTTTATGCTGCTCGTCTGAGCCCACGAAAGCAAAAAAAGTATTGTTCTCCACACAGCAGGTAGAAGAAAAGTTATTACTACTTTGTTTTTTATGGGTTTATTTGAAACGTTTTACACAGATGGACACATAAAAATAGTAAAAATCTTCTTTTTGACTATCAGGGAACATGTTTTACTTCCTGATGAATGTAAAGTAGTCATACATTTTCCATAAATGGCATCAAACTGATTTCATACTTTAAAAACAGATAAAGATAAAAGTTACACTAATTATACGTTTTTTTAAAAAAAAAGCTTTTTATTTTTCTGTTTTTGAGGCCTAAACATCAGAATTGTTGCAGGTGCATCGAAAGAGCAAAGGAAATCACATTGCTTTTATGGCTTTTCATTTATTTCTATTATATGTGCCGGATTTTCACTTCACCTGAATGATCTTGTCTGTGTGCCATGTGAAATTAAAGCTGTGCATACTCACCAGATTCTTTTCAGCTTTAAAAATGATTGCACCTTCGTCCTTGTCAATATACACCCACAGTTCATCAATGTACAATAAATGTTGGAGTGGAACAGCTTGTTTTGAAATTTGATTTTCTTTTGAGACACTGAAACCTATCAGCAGTTACCTTGGAGCATGTGATAAAAGTAGAAAAACAATGAGTGCTCTGTTTTCATTGATTAGATTTTTTTTCTTTAGATCAAGGTGACAACTTTTTTATTCCAAATAGGATATCCAGTTTTATTATACATTCAAGTAGAGCCACACAAGATATTACAGGTTGTGAAAAAGAAATAACACTAATAATAGTGTTTTGTGCTAGTTTTTTATCTGTTATTTGTTTCTACAAAGAAAAAGGAACACGTCTCCCCGGTAAGCAAACCTATATGTTGACTTCTTTTGCTGATTTTAGAATTTTGATGCTGGTTTTTAATGCACCGAAAGATTCAAGTAAATGTATTTATATATGTATCTGATCTGCTGATGCAATATCAGCCATTGAATCATTCATGAAAGATCAAACTTAGCAAGGAGAATAATCCATTCATTATCTGTGCTGTTTATTCCAATTCAGGGTTGCAGGTAGCTGGAACCTATCCCAGCAATCGTTAGGTGAGATGCGATGTACACACCCTGGACAGGCTGTCAGTCCATCAGAGGGCTGGGAGAAAATAGGATTTAATATAACTAAATCCCATTAAATGATCAGAAAACCCGGAGCCTGTCTTATTCATAGTTCTTTTACATTGGGTCTTAAAACTCTTAAGGTAAAAGATCATCACGATCTAGTATTAACTGTCAAAATATTGCCATAATCTTTCCTTCTTTTTTAATTTATATTTATGGTAAATCTGCTTGTTGGCAATCAGCTCATACACGGACAGCTAATAAGAGGTGTATAACTGTCTGTGTTTGCTGTAGCTCATCACAGTGATCTGAATAAACACCAACATCAAGAGAGTCACTGTCCAAACAGACTAAATTCAGTGAGTCTTCACAGTCGATCAAACTATTTACACATTAGCAAAATATAAGAGTATATATATTTTTTAAATGCTCTGGTTTTATATTAAAGAAAGTGTAATTACTATCAGCATCAATGTCATATTCTTTGAAAACCTTTACATAGGGATAGATTGACTTGCTATCATCTTTGCCTTTTTTTCTACACCCTCTATGCCCGCGTTACATTTTAAAGCTGTATCTTTGCTTGGCACAGCGTCAGTAAGTTGCTATTCATGAAAAGGGTAAATGAGAGTTAATACGTTTCACAGGTGGTGGACAGATTTAGCACAATACCAGTCCCCCCTCATGAGACCAGTTGAACGCTATGGATGACATTTCAGGATCAGGATGTCTATATTTCAATCTCGCATTAAAAGTGAAACCACACATTTACATAGTAGTTTAGAACAATTACATGAGAGGTCGGTAAAACAGCAAGGATTCTCCAACAGAGCTGTAAAACGGGACAAGGAAGCGGCACTGAGGGAATAAGAGGGAAGCCAGACCACTTAAACAAACCAACTCAAGAAAAGTGAAACTCATTACAGAAGACAGCAGACACAGTCCAACCTCCTCCTGAGGCACATCTGCTGGAGTTCAGGAGTCAACAATTATGGGTCTTTCATCCACCAGCATATTTCACAGTGGAAAAAATAGATGCAGCAATGCTAACAAATGTTTATGGAGTGGAAATAGACTGTGTATAATACATGATTCATAAACTGTGTAAAGCATTTTGTATTCAGAGAATATAAACCAAGCAGAGCCCGTAGATCCAAAGACTCAGTTCAGTCCAGACCAGATTCCAGACAAAATGTGGCGAGGCATTTGTTATTTGATCCTGTATTTTCTTTACATCTGTAATGGTTCTGATGTTTTTATGTACACAATGTGCCATACAAATAAACTCGCCATGTAACTTTTTATACTTACAATTTGTTTTCAAATGCACACAAATATAAAGAAGATGTAATCTGTTACACTTGCAAAAATTACACCAAAAATTTAACACACAATATCTTGTATAAACTGTGCCTTCAACTGCACAGATTATTGTTTGGTGCCCAAAAAGGCATCTATGCAGATAAATCATTAAATATATATGAACACATACTGTGACATGCAGGAAAAAAAAGATTAGTTTACAAGTGCAAAAAGGGTTTTAAGACTCATCACTCATCCTGGCACGTCATAGTTTGTGTGTACTTGTTATGTAAAAGTTTTGGTTTAACTCTGTGTTATCATTATTAATCTGATTCTTAACATGGTATTTCTAGTGGGAATGATGCTTTAATGGAATGATGCTGCACGGTGGCCCAGTTGGTTAGCTCTGTGGCCTCACAGCAAGAAGGTTGCTGGTTTGAGCCTCGGCTGGGGTGGGGGTCCAACCAGGAATTTTTCTGTGTGGAGTTTGCATGTTCTCTCCATGTTAGCGGGGGTTCTCTCCGGGTACTCCGGGTTCCTCCCACAGTCCAAAGACATGCACCTTGGGGATAGGCTGATTGGAGACTCTAAATTGTCCATAGGAGTAAATGTGTGTTTCTGATGGTTTGTCTATGTGTGTTGACCCTGTGATGGACCCCCCACCCCCAATAAACGTCAGAAAATGAATGGCTGGATGATGTTTTCTCTGACACAACAGTTCATCATTTCCTGATTATAGAGAAAGATAGATGTCACCTAATGTTGTGGTGGCACAAGTTATTATCTTGACTGGTTTACTTCTATTCTATCAAGGTTTCATTCTTGCACATTTTAGGAGATGCATTTATTTATTAATTTTGACTTGTGCTCCTTACTTCAACAAGACTACAACAAGACATGTGTTTGGTAATTCCATGAAAGTAGGCAAAGTTGAGAGTCATGGTGGGAACTTTTTATGCAATCCTGCTACCAATGTTGATCATACTCCAAGCTTTGCAAGCCACAGTTCATGGCAGCTTACAAAACTCATTTGCACACTGTCAGGAGTTTAAGCACTTAACCTGCTGGAAATGGCTCAACAGCTCAGCTTTGCACGGTGGCTTGGTTATATTTTATAGCTGCCCCTCATAATGAAAAAAACATAGTTTTACCATTCATTGCTCAGCGTTTCCACCAGTTATCATTCTTTGTGACAATAAAGCAGACCGTTATTAAGCCAGCTCATTCCAGTTTTTCTGAAATTACACTCACCAGCCACTTTATTAGCTCCACCTCGCTTCATCCAGGTTAGTTACATTCATAATTCTGACTTTAACTACAGAATATTGACTTTTTCCTTAAATAAAAAAAAAAAATCTGCATGTGCTGCCAACAAGGAGCAGCTTTGTTGTAACCACATCACTTCAGGAAAGAACAAAGGACCGAAAATGTCAGATATTAGTGAATTTCTTTGAGACAGAGGGGTCTCAGAAGACCAGTTATCAGCAATAGAGAGGCAAAAGTTTTTGCTTCTGGATTTTTACTGGTGTGTCTGTGATTTTTGTAGCTAAAAAATGATAAACATAACGTTAACCTAAACAGTAAACTGCCAGCATGTTTCTCGGCTAATTGCAATACATATTACAGCCATATCATTATTTCTTCACTGTTTAGCTTCAAACAATAATACAGATTCCACTGGTGAGTAGATAACTGTTCATTTCTTTGAGCTGCTTCTATATGAAAAGTGCTTCATAAATAAAGTTTGATTGATTGATTGATCTCTGCTCACACTCAATCTTTATGGTTGTCTCTCAGTGTTTACATAACACACATCAGCCAAACTCCAAATAAGATTATTAAAAATTGCATTCAACTTTACGTAAAAGGTTATGTATAATTAATAAAAATAATTAGTAAATCATACATCAGGTTCCAATATTACATAAATGTGGAAATCTATAAAACATGCATCTTCTAGGATGTTCCTATATGATCTGTCAACATGATTCGCCAAAGATGCGGCCGGGTCTGTAAGGGGTCATATACACCCGTATAATCTGCATATATATCCAGACTTTTTCAGGATTTATTTACGAGGATATTCAGAAACAGAATCCATCAATGCAATGAAACTCTCTTTGGGGGATATAATTATTCATAAATGTGCAGTGTATCATTGCTACATCTCTGCTGTTTATAACAAACCAAATGCTTTTGAAAACAATATAAGAGTGAGAAAATAATGGTTGATTATTAAAGTACTTTCATCATTAGAACACTGTTGTGAATGAGCAAGGTGACTGTGGCAAGATGGCCGCAGCGTGGATGTTCGACTACATTGGTCTGCAGTTAAAAAAGACTTGGCTTTATATACAGTACTAGTCAAAAGTTTGGACACATTTTCCCATTGGTTTTAATTGGGAAAGTGTATCCAAACTTTTGACTGGTAGTGTATACTTCTGGTTAACAGCACATGCAGATTGTTTTATTCAGGAAAAAGTAAAAAATCTACCATTAATGTCTATACGGACAAAGTTGATTATTAATTTTGCTCTGTCTTTAGACAAAGCAGACCAACCATCATAAGCACAAAACACGCTTAGGCTAGTATTGTTCACACAGACACTCCATAGCTGGAGATTCTGGACTGGAGATGCAGTTTCTTATACAGAAATAGAATGACATCTAGGCTGATCCAACATACTGTGTACAGTATACCAGGACATGTATAGAAAAACACCTCAGTGTTTTGTTTACATGTTGTGAAGCAGCTACTGCTTCCTGACCATTATTTTTAATGTTGACATTAATACCACATAGACACAAATTTGTTATTTTTTTATTTTATTGGTTTGAATGGAAGTACTTGGCCAGTATGGAAAATTTTTGGGATCCTCCTTAAAAAAATGTGAGAAATGACCAGCTTAAAGAGGAGTCCAAACAAACCGGACTAAAGAAGTGACCTAGTAGAGCTCAAACAGACCATGTTAACTCTGTGAAACATCAAAAAAGCATCTGCAGCAGACAGAACCCTAACATACTGTCGGTACTGTCAGTAAAAATTTAACTGGGACTACACTTAGTTATGATGAGTCGGACAAAGTTTAATTCAGCTGCAGACAATGCCTCTAGGGACAGACTCATTGCAGTCTTGCTAGATCTTGTTACACTGCTGGAAATATCAAGGCTGCTGCTAAGAGGTTATTCTTGCAGCTTGACACCTGACACGTGTTTATTTCTTCATGTTGCACTGCTTTCTTATGTGTGTCAAAAGGAATCAGTCACTTCAAATACTACTTCAAATATCACAATAACTTACTAAACATAATGGGCCCTTTATGTTAATGTAGAATTTAGTTGTTAGACACACACACACATGGATTTAAAACACAAATATCTTGAGAGAAAGCGCTGAAAGAGTGCAAACAGCAATGGATTAAGAACCCCAATAATATAGCTGCTAAAACAATAGTCCCATATAAAAGCATTGAACTTAAAATAAAAGGGCTAGTTCATGGATGGGAGGGCCTGGTTTGTAAAAGACCAACCCTTGTGGGCCTGGCAAAGTCTTGTGAAAGGTAAGGCCCTGATTTAGAAAGCTTCCTAACAGAGAGTGCAAAATTATGTGCAGTGTAAATAGATTGGGCCTGTTGTGTGTCCATGATTGGTGGGTTATCAACTCGGATTGATTGCACAATTGATAACAGGTGCAAACACCCTTATTTAAATGAGGATTTGGCATGTGCAATTTATTCGCCATGAGATTATACTGTAAAAGAAGAGTAAGGAGATCATGTCAATCGAAATCCAAAGCAATGCAGCTCAAAATATAAGTAGAAGAGACAAATGGCTCCAAGGACCGAGCTCCAGCAAAGACTTAGGGACAAATCTACTAAAGGTTTGCGTGTACTAAAATGCGTGCAAACTCATTGCTCACGCTAAAAGTACAAACTGATTTACTAACAGTGAGCAAAAGGGTTTGCGTCTTTCAAAGGTGCAAAATTGTGCGTCCATCTCCAGATAGTACCTTTGCATCAATGAATATGTAAATTGAGGCGTTCACACGCAATTTTGCATGTGATGGGAGGAGAACATGTAAATATATGATTTTAGCACACGCAAAGTGATTTATCAATCACGAAAGTAATTTTGCAGATAGAAACTGCATCTATATTTAATGTGTGTCAAAAGGACGTGCAAACGGTTTGTATGCGTAATTGTGCACACATGGCTGCAGTGATTGTAGCAAGACGAAGAC
>JBAMHV010000010.1:11066922-11077868 GCA_037177535.1 Pseudomugil gertrudae
AAATCCTCATTTAAATAGGCGTGTCTCCGACACTTTGCACCCGCTGTCATTTGCGTCAGCAATCTTAGTAGATCACGCACTAACCACGGTCCCGCCCCACACGCTAAAATCTATACTCCACACGCTAATTAGTACATGCAAATTGAGATCTTAGTAGATTCAGCCCATAGTGTCAGAAGGACCAGAAGGACTGCAATATGGTAGAGTATTTCCAAAAAAGTAGATGCAGTTGGAAAAACAAGAAGAGTTCTAGATACAACAATATATTAGGAGATAAAAATGCTCATAATAATACCTAAACCTAAAATAAAACAGGTAAGATTAGAAAAGCTTTCTCTTATAAAGTCGAGCAACTGGAGTGCCTCACTTTCTGTGGGACAGAAAGGTGCAGGGTGAAGCGAGGAGCTCAGGTGAGGATTGAGCTGGTGGAGTGGTGCAAACTGTTTGCCTATTAAAAAAATACTTAATGTATATACAAGCAGAAAAAAATAGCTCTCAGTTGTTTTTCTTGTTGTCTAACCCTTCTCCTCACAGCAATAACTGCAGCTGTTTGTGCCCAAAGCTGACCAGTTGACAACAGCCTTTCAGTAGTGCAAAATATCGGTGCAAAAACAGTCACCACAATCACTTCCCCCTTTGGTAAGTCCCACTGAGTGTGAAAAGCAGATTTATTTACAACTACTCCTCTCAGTATTTTGCGTGTTCTGGTAAAAATGCCCATATTGTGTACTCATTCAAGACTCATTCAAAGGTAGGAAATAGATTCTGGCACCATTTGGCTGTTTAATGGGTGCAACCTCAGTGTGCCAGCTTAGTAGACCTACATCAGTTGCAACATGGTTTGCACATGCTATCAAGTTTGCACAAGTTTAAATACATGCAAACTTTTAATAAATCAGGGCCTAAATGTTAAAGGGGAATAAATTGTGTTACTATCAAATAAAGAAGTAATGAAAATGAAAGGCTTACTCACTGAGCAAGCTGGGTACAGATAAATTACTGCATTGTGGAAAGGAAGACACCATGGGTGTATGCAAATGACCTGGTGAATGAAAACACAAAGAAAGTGCGCTGAGCCCAAAGTGAACCAATGATGTAGCATATTTTTGCTGAAAAGGTCATGTTTCAACAAGCAGTGACATTCACATTTAACAATGTTCTGTCTGAAGATATGCAAGAGTCATTCCATCCTAATAAAATTACCCTGCAGCTGATCTTCTATGACATGCAAATAAGTATGTAAATGGGAAAATTTGGGGCCTCATATCACATCCACTCAGCTGAATTAAATGCTCCCAAAGCATTAGCGTTTTTTTCTCTGAGAATGTGCTGAGATTGTCCTGAATTATGATAGCTTTTTTTCTACTTTTAAATTTAAATACATACAGTATGAACGAGTAAATGGATAAATATATTATAGGGTAAAATAGACTTATAAAATCTATTTTACAGAAAGGTACCGTGAGGATCTATACTGTTGTTAGATGGCTGTATACTCTACTTCATACTTCATGTTCATATAATATTAATAGAAATAGTTTCTGCTTTTAATATACATGAAAATGATGTGTCTGCCATCGCAAGGTGGTTTGACAAGCATTTATGAGATTGATGGGTATCTCATTCCTTAGTAAGTAGCTTTATGCTGAGTGATATAGCAGAAAATAGTATAAATAACATCTCTATCTGTGACCATGCCTGGTTTCATTTACTCTAACTGATGGGAAAATTTAACCACCTACTTGGAAATTGAGATTTAATTCATCATTACTTAAAGATCCAGATACTTATCTGTTGTTTCAGATAGAATGGCCTCCATATGTATACATCAGCATGTGTTCTGTGGGTAGCTGAAAAGGCAGTAATGCAAAGGAAAATATTTTCATTTTTATGTTGTAGATAAAGATAAATAAGAGATAAAGAATGGGTTGGTTTGTATATAGCCCTTTCATTATAGGTAAACTTCATGTAGCGCAGCACGTACAGTGGGAAGAAAAGTTTCTCACACTGATAATGCTTTAATTATTCTCTAGAACTCAATAATTCTCTTTGTCAGACAAACACACTCAATAAATTCTCCTTAGTATAAAACTGCTGGTCTACAACCACTATTTTACCCACCAGCTGCACTTTTCAGTATTCCTCATACTGCACAAAAATAGGAAACAACTTATGTTTAGGAACGAACCTTTGCACTCAATTGCGGGATATCTTTTTGAATGGAAATTCTTAATCACATCACTTATGGGGAGAGTGAGCACCTAAAACCAATTGTCTGTTTTTACACATTCCCAATAAACCTCCTTCCAACTGATTCAAGTCACTTGTACATTATTCACCAGCATGTATTTGTTCAAAAACAATGGTGGTTTTGACTTGCCTGTTTTTCAGTTATCTCAGAATGGCTTAAACCCACCAATCTAGATAAACCAAAGTTCAGCTTAGAAAAATATGATTTGCTTTTCTCTGACCTGCCATTTATTTGCTCAGTTATCAAACACCACAAATGTTAGAAACACATCAATATCAGCTTCTCTCTGACAGCCTGGTGGGAGTTTCTTAAAATAACCAAGTGTTTGCCCATTCCATATAAGCTAACACCCATCTGGAACAATGCTGGCATCCTGCAAAACACACACACACACACATTTTACTCAGAGGAAAGATAAGGGAATAAAACATTTAACAAATAATCACAGATAACACAGAATCATATCTGAGACACTCACTTTACAATAATACACTAGCACCAAATTCTTAGAATATCAACAATTTAAGTCTATAAGTAAGTCTTCAGCCAATTAGATTTACAATCTCTTACATGGATTGAAGTACTTGCAAATCTCAAGCCCACAAAATTATCAAAATTACCGGTATACAAATTGCTGGTCAAAACAGAGGATTCCATCTCACTTCCATCTTATAATTGGAAACAGACTTATCCAGCAGTTCTAATGAAAACCTTCGGTCACAAATCCAATCAAACTTCAATTATCAGGCGCTTTACATTCAATAGCCTCTTGAAGTGCTTTACATAATAAAAACTAAATTTTGTATCTAAAACTTTTACACACTTACGTTTAAAACATCAAAGTTCAATAACACAAACTTGATCATTCTCTCTTTTACACACATAATCACACTCACATAAATGCAACCTCTCGCCAAACCTTTTTGCACAAATGTACGCTCAAACTAAACGTGTTTAAACATATTTTAAACAACACAAATTCCAGATTTACAACTTGTGCAATTCAAAATTAATCACAGAATCTAGTCAACCAGTTAAAGGCTGTTAAAAATTGATCAAGCACAATCTCTGTTTTGTTGACGTCACCCTAATTACATGCCCAATGATCAAATGCACTTTGTGGTCTTGCACAGCTGTTCAGAAGTTTTGCTTCAGGAATGTGAAAACTACTCAACATAGTTAAATGTAATAGTGACCCAGGAGATATCTCTGTGTAGGCTATTATTATTATTATTATTATTATTAATAATAATAATAATAATAATAATCGTGCTATTATAACACTGAATAAAAATGTAAGCCCTAAACACTGCTGAAAGCTGTGAAACAATTTGTGACAAACACAATGAAATACTACTTTATAGGCAGTGTATTTTAGGGTTACTCTGATGGGATTCATGCCTCTGACTCCAAACTTGGTGGGAAGCTTCCTGACAAGTTGGGGACCAAACACTATTGAAATCTTTCTAATAGGACAAACCATATTGCCATGGCAACCACAGATAAAAAGCATTCCTGCTATGAAACAAGGTTTCCTCATACTAGCATGGAAATACATGGGCTCTGCACCAAAACCTCTGGACTTCCATTCTGATCCACTACATAATACATAACTTTATGTACCACAGCACACATAAGAGCTCTGTCACAAAACACATCTGATTGATCAACGACTTGTAGAGTAGCTGTTCCTGTAAACGTGATCACACTCTTCAGTCTTTACACTTTATTGGGAGTCAACCAGCAAATACAGGCAGGGAGATAGCACTTTTTTCAGAGCTCAAATAGACTTAAAAGACAGCATATAAAAATTTAATTCAGCTTAAGTGATAGGATTATGGGTCCAGGGAGCAAAGGCCTGCCTACGTGGTCTGATTTCATGAAACAGCTAATAGAACTTTGTCTATGTTTAGCCAGACACAGAAGTGCTGACGTTTTTTCTGTTCATTCCTTAACTTCTATCAGACTACATTAGCTTTAGAAGTACTTGCTTCTGTGTTTATTTGAAAGTAGTGAATCTGTCGGTTGCATTACAATGAGGCCACAGTCCTAACCTATTTCCAAACTTACATAAGGTTAAGAAAAGAACAACATTTCTTTGCAAAGTTTTTCTGAAATCCGTGCAGTGTCATGCTTTTATCAGTTAAGCAGAAATTATGTCAAATGTAAATGTGTTATGAATGAACAGAAATGTGAGGATCAAACAGAACTATGGAAGCAGATGCCTCAATCTGAATGACAGTTTTGTATATGATATGGAAAACAGGTTGTGTGAGCACAATTTGCCTGAATAAGACATGCTATGGGAGTAGTGGAAAGGCTCTGGGCAATGTTCTGTACCATGCTTCCTGCTAATTAGGTGGATGTTACTTTGACATTCACCACTAATGTGCTCCCTGGTGGGTATTATATCACAGATGTCAGGGTCTGTCGGTTTTTGTGTTTAATTTGTTTTGTTTATTGGTTCTGTTACTTTTTAGTCAGCTTAGTATTGGCTCTTTTGCTGTTGTAAATGTTTTGTTCTGGTTGAAGTTAATATTTGGTCTTTGTTCTAGCCAATATACTCCCATATTTATACAGGCGAGCTAGCTTTTTCCTGGTAATTTCAGTTACCTAGACTAACATGCATTTGTGTGAGGAAATTTTGAAACAAAACCTACTCTATTTAGTAAAAAATAAACACCTGGGGAAAAAAAATGAGCTGCTTACAGGCAAGACTGTTCTGTCCTGCGAGCACAGAAAACCTATGAACATGTGCACAGACCTGGTTGAAGAATTATCATGAGCTATGTAGTGTGCATTTGTGTGCTTATGTGTGCTTATTACTCTTAACCAATCAATGATAATGTGAGTATTAAAATGATTGATATTTGGATCAATATGCTCACTGCTTGTATTTATTTTATCTGATCTGCTTTTAATGACTTTTATTTAATTCATGATTTTATTGTGATTCCTGCTGTTTTTATGCTTTACTGTTTCAATGTAAAGCACTTTAAGTTGTCCTGAACATAAAAGGTGCTATACAAATAAACTTGCCTTGCCTTATTCTTTGCATGTTTGCAAAGGGAACTGCAGTCTACGGTGAAGGTAACTGACTGGAGAGAACGTTGACACTGATTGGAATAGGCAGGGTGGAGCTTTTAGAAATGCTCGTAAATATGGAATAAACCTTTTGTCTCTAGGGAGCTAATCTGAATTCTTTATATGGGAACGCCTCAGGATCCCCCTGGTCGAGCTGGAAGAAGTGACGAGGAAAGGGAAAGCCTGTCTCCTACCTGATTCGACCCAGCAGGGAAAAGTGGAAGAAAACTGGTAGGTGGAGAGATAAAAGCATAATGGTGTTATTAGCGAGTTAAACTTAGTTGTGTAGCACAGATATTTAGTAAAATGACTATAAATGTAGCTGTTATAAACATTTATTTCATCCTAGCCTGGTGTTCAAAATGACCTGTTGTGGATGTAAATAGGTGTTTATAATTTGTTAAGATCAGGGTTTCCAGAGAAGAGGAACTAAATACTAAAGCTGAAGTTCAATGAAGGAAAACCTTCTTATGGGTCATACTAGAAGGGATGTCTGCCATGTTCTTTGTTCACAGCAAGGAGAGCATTGGTAGTCATGTGACCTAAACTACACACATAGAAATGGCTACACTGGACAAATGTATTAAACAAGTTGGAGTGAGACTGGTTTGTCTTTACCTTCCTGTTGCTCTGCCCTCCAAAGTGCACCGTTGAGGTGAAACATATCACTAAAACTGAGGTTACTCCATTTGCGGTTGTTTAGATCAGTCCAACTCCAGGTCCGGGATATGTTGCACAAAAGATTCAGCAAATTAAAAACAAACTATAAAAATGAAATAAGTTGCAATTCATTACATTTTTCAAATACAAAAATCCCTCAATAAAACACAATTTTAATTTAACTACAATACAAAATTTAAAAAAATGTACCAGTAAGTATATTCAAATATAAAACCTTTGGATTCCCTTCCTAGTGGCACAAGGCTTATTCCGTACATAAAGTCCATACGGAGACAGATTAGAGTTGATTCAGAAGCATTGATTTGATGGCTAATTTGTTTATCCCCAGTTAGCTGATAAGCTCACAGCTGAATTTTAGGAATTTATATTATCAGAACAAAAGTTTCAACTTAAATGAGTTGAGTTTTGAAAGAAGATTACAGTTCTTCTTAGACATTAACTAGATGTGATTTAAGCAGGCATCAAAATAAGAGATGTCCTTGTAAGAATTGGTTAATGCTCATCTTATTAAAAAGTGGCAGGATGACGACCGATCAATGGAAGTGCTACCTGGCTTAGCTTTTAATAGTCATTGTGGATGGCAGCCAAGGCAGTAAAACAAAAGACCAAGCAGTCAGACAATGTGAGAAAGAGGACAGAAGGAGATGTGCCCAATCTCTCAGGAAGAATGAGAGCGGCCTGGTCCAAATGTTAGAGAGAGACAGAGAAAATAGAGTAGACATGGAGCCATAGGAAACCAATTAGAACAGTGATGGGCACTTAAATCAGCCTGTTATTCAATACTGTGCAGTCTGTGTGGGAGCATTACAATTCCCTGCAGCTTGATGGAGTATTTCTTGTCTCTAGCCGACAACAGCTTCAAGGTGCATAATACAGATTCCTAGCTTTGTATGTTGCTCTTGAGCTCTTAAGAAAACCATCTTTATTAGCCAGCATTTCCTGTATCCTGTTACAAGCCGACAAAAATCAAAGCATCCCCTTCTGCTTTTTTTAAATGGTATCTTCTCTACTTGTAAGACACTTTTTCAGAAGATTAGCTCTACAATTCAGCATTTTTTTATTGTAAACTGTTTTAATTTGACGCTGTGGATCCCTGAGTTGCACTAGTGGCCTTATTGTCAGTGTTTAAGCAAGTACTGCAGTGTTGCAATTGTCCCAACAATACACTGTCTAATGTACAGTATGCCTGTTTTTTTTTAGATTTTTTAAATATGCTTTTTCAAAATATGTTATTTAAACTTGATGCCATACCTAAATTTGTGTATTCAATTAGAAAGGTAGTTCTGGTGCTGGGATGGGGAACCTTGGCCCTCATCCTGAAAGTTTTCCATGTCTCCCTGTTCCAACACATCAAAATCAAACAAGTGAATCAAAGGACAGATCTTGACAAGTTGTTGTATCATTTTATTTGAAACAGGTGCATGAGATGCATGGAAATCCTGCAGGGTTCCCTCAAGGACCAGGGTTCCCCACCCCTAGTGTGTCCTTAAATGTTGAATGAATAAGATTGTAGGGATCTTTAGTCCTTGAGGGTCACTGTGTTGTAGGTTTCCCTGCTCCAACATACTGTCATGGTGATTTCATATGCATAGTTCTCATATTTAATTAGTTCATGTGTGAGTTTCATCCTTTGACATATCCAGCATAATGTAATTATTTGAATCAGCAACTCTCGCTGTCCTTGATACAGCCGGCACATTTGCACTTTGCTAAACAACTGATAATAAGTCTGTTTCCTCTAAATGTGAGAGCCTGTCCACACTTATCCACCAGATTCCCTCTTAGCTGACCTGGATGAGTCAGCTTCACCGGTCATATGGTTTTACAACTTGTATCTGATGCTAGACTTCACTAGGCTCCAGAGCAATCTCTTCTTTTCATCCTGACAAGATATATGATTATTGATGACGTGGATGCGAGGCTTCATAAGTTCCAGCTTGTCTGTTCATGGTCAGACTCTCTCCAGATCTCTGCCCTGACGGATCTCTGGACAGACTCTCGGGAATTGCAATTTCTGCCCAAATCATCAGCCTTCCCCCACCATGCTGGACACATGCTGCTGTGCATTATGATAAAACATTTCCATTTTGGTCTCACTGAAGCATCCACACTGGCATTTATAAAATATATTTGTTTGTTTGTGTGTTGGGTTCCGAATCCATTCATTCATCCTGCTGCACAGCCACAGCTTGTGGTCACACTGAGTGGGAGGGCTAACATGTTTTTGAGCCAAATGGACCACATTTTAACTTAAAAGTGTCCCATTACAGGAAGATCAGTTCACCCTTTAGTTTCTCTTTGCAGATCATTGCAACATCCAGTTGTTTTTGGGGGAAACTGGCCTTAAACTGTGAAAACATCTCTGGATTTATCAGTTCAGACAACATTAGGTGTCAGGCTTTCTCAAAGCGAGCTTCAGACTGCTCCATCATGATGCTGCAGCACTGAGCGGCCACAGACGTGCAGTCAGACCTCTGCATCCGCGTGGATTTGTGCTGTTACAGCCATTGCTTCCACTTCAGCTCCACAGAACTCTTTCTTTCACGTCAAGTCATTCGTCATTAGTTGAAATTCGCCCGCTGAGGCTGCGCAGATTTAGCCCAAACGAGAAGCAAATGAAGGGGGCGTGTCACACTACCTGTCAATCACACAGAGTCCAGTGAAACTGTGTTGATCCGCTTGGGCTGTAAATAATTAGACTATTTTTAAACGATTAAGTGTTTTTGTTTAAATTGTGCTCTGTGTTATTATTAGTTTTGCTCTACGTATTGTTGATTAATCAATAATTAGAACATTTTCACAGTGTTTTAAAAAATATTCATTAATGTTTTATTTTTTCATCTTATCTGAAAACTCCAGGGAGGGCTAAGCCCTGTTAGCCCGTTTATACCAGCCGTCCCTGTGCACAGCAGTGTGGGGAACAAGCTGCAGGCAGTACGCGGGATGGTGACTTCTTGGTAGGTAAAGACACACACCTGTGCAACCTTTTTGGTAAGGGTGTGGTTTATAAAGAGAAATAACTGCACCTGTGCGTTAGCAGACTTTTACTTTGGTGCAGCAACTTTTTCTTTTTGCACAAGTACAATTTTAGTATAGATAACATGCATTGTTTTATAAATGAGGCCCCTGCACACTAACAAAACTTCTGATGATCGTTTAATGAATGCGCCTCACCTCCCTACCCTTTCTGTAAGGATGTATATGACTATTTAAAGGACCACATTGCACAATCACCCATCCACACACTTATACCCCAATAGGCATACCAGGGAGGAAATGCAAGGTTCAGTGCCTTTCCCAAGGACACTTTGGCATTGGGGGAAGGCTGAAACCTGGTTGGAACATGGCTACACCTGCACCCGCGCCACAGCTGTGTAAATGCAGAGGAAGTATTTACACATTGCAGGTCATGTGACGATCCGTTTAGGACAAAATTATATTTTATGCCAACAGCCAAAGGAGGATGTCCCCTCGTATTACAGCACAGATTTAAATCACTAAGCAACAACTAAACCTGTGCTTCCCCAACTTTAGGCTCCTTCTCGGTGCATGGTGGTGATGATGATTGACAGTACTGACGCAGAAGAGGAAAATAGACTAAGCTGTGAATTATTTCAAGTATGTTTAGTCTGGAACATTTTCAGCTTTCTTTAAATTTATATATTGGGTGCCAGGTTGTGCTAAGCTTTTATTGGGGGGGTTGGGGGAGCACTGCTAGAGAACTGCTGCTTCTGTTGCAAACTATTGCATAATGCTGTTCTTTTGTGATAGGAAAGGAGACAAAATGTTGTGCAAGTGGAAAACCTTGTGGCCTTTCTTGTCAGACAGTCAGTGATCGCTCTGTCACCACTGCTGTCACCCCAGTGAGCCCAGTTACTGTGGCAACCAACTTAAATGGCTGTATTGAGGAGCAGACTTCATCATCATATGCACAGATAATCCATTGTCGGGGTGTTTTTATCACGTTGCCCCGTGAGCAGTGCACAACTGACCCACGATTATAAGAAGATGTGCAAACACAAACAGAAATGACACAAAGACGCTGTAATTCATGCTCTGGCATCATGATCACATTAAATATCCATTTAAAGTGCACTGCACTGCTTACTCATGTCTTCTAACCTTTGCAAATATCACATTATATTCTACATTTACTTAATCTCTGCATGTGTGAGGGAACTGCCGGTTCTGTTAAACACATCTACCCCGGCATCATCATCATCGTTTCACTGCTTGTGATCATGTTTTGTTTTTATAATACATTATTAAACACATTGTAAAAGGCCGTTTCTGTGTTTTAAACAGCAGTCTATTATTTAAATGAATACTTTATACAAAAAGTAGCCTTACTTCATGAGAACATTTAAAACTATAAAACTACCACTTTTCCAGATACAATCTCCCACAGACAGTGTGTCTCTGAGGACACTGTGTCATGGAAATTACAACTACTGAGCACAAGATTTTGCTGTGATGAAAGAAAAAATAACAACATAGCTGCAGACAGTTGGGTGAAGCTGGGTTAGCCTTATCTTAACAACTTGAAAACTATGGCCACCACCACTATGATTAACTGCATAGTAGTTCCTTTGTGCACCAACACTCAGAAGTTTGGAATCACTTTTTGCTTCATCTATGTCTGAACTTTTAATGGTAATGTGGATAAATGATAGCCTCTCATGTTGCTTCATTTTAGCACAGTCCAGCTACAAAACAGAGGATTTGATGGTACTGTTGGAAAAATATCAAAGGACTTCCTTGTTTGAGTGGAAACCATGTGAAAAAACACTTTAAATAACTTTTCAACCATTCATCAAAAGAAGTAACATATTATTAAAGTCTTTTAAGAAATATTTGAAAGAGTTTTTGATTAAAACTTATTGATTTATAGGAAAAGCTCTCTTATATTGTATAAATTGTATATTTAATG
>JBAMHV010000010.1:11107512-11120197 GCA_037177535.1 Pseudomugil gertrudae
AATAAAGTAATTCTATTCTATTCTATTCTATTCTATTCTATTCTATTCTATTCTATTCTATTCTATTCTATTCTATTCTATTTAATGGAGAAATATTTTATTGATCTGATTGAAATCAATCAGATCAGAGATTTTAACTGAAATGTGTACATGTATAATAAAATGATCTTATCAATCGTGCGTTTACATGATTTATTAAGATGATAATGCTTTTGACGTGTACTGATCTGATTTTTATTTATTTTAATTTTGACTCTATTGTCTGTAAACTTATGTGGTTCCAGCATGCACAGAAACAACGTATACATCACAAAAATGATCGGAGTGAGTGTGTACACGGTTGTTTTTTCCTGCTGATTAAATCGAGAAAAGGTGTAGACACCCCTCTATATCAGAAAGAAAGTTCTGTCAGATGAAGGCCAGTTGGATCAGCTGATGTGCTCACATGATAAAGCTCTGTGTACACAGCAGGCTCTTAATCATCATACTTTCTTTTAAAATGCATCTTGAATGCTCTTTTTCTTGAAATGGTCATGCTGTCTTACAAAACATAAGAGCAAGTGGAGAAGCAGTGAACTCATGGGAGAGCCAGTTGGGAGAAAAAGATGGTTTGATTGAGCAGAAGGTGATAGTTTGGCATTTCTGGTAATAGCACCATTGTGGCTGTGCTCTCCCGTTATATTCCAACAGAGAATGAAATTGACTTGCTGAACTGCATTGAAAACAGAATGTTTTCAAGCCTGTCTGTCAATCCCTCAGGTTCCCTTTGTCTTTCATTCCCTACCACTTCATTCCTGCCACCTTCTCGCTCCTGCATTCTCCTTGCAAATGCACCCCCTCCTATATTGTCACCTCTGTCCTCCCTCACAGCGTCTGACTTAATTTCTCTTTCTCACCTCCCCTCACACACTTTTATTCTGTTTCTGTCTCATTCTGTCTCTTTCTGTGTCTGCCTTTCCAGTCGTCAGTGTGGGAGTAAAAAAGGATTAGCCGAACCAAAAGAAGGAGCAAAGCACTAAATGACGGTATTGAATTCTGGCAAAATAAATCTGAGCCTCTCGCGCCAAGTGAGAAGTTAAGTCGCAGCCACTGGTGTTTCTAGCTCATCTAACATGATAAGAGTGCATAATGAACTCATTTCAGAATGACAGCTGCATTATTAAAAAGCCTGCTGCTATTTAGACTCAGAACATTCAAGCTTCAGAAAAGAAGATGAGGAAATATGAGGAAGCATCGATCAAAAGACTCATTGGAGTGTATTGGTCTGATTTATTGATTTTTGATTTTTTTTTGTATAAATCTTGCTGGTCATCTATGAAAGAAATGTCCTTATGTATTCATTCTTTTAGTTTGTTTCATTTTAACAGTTTAGTGATGTACTTTAAGGTACAAATTAGCAGTTTCATCTTGAATATGAGCACTAATAGTCTTTATGCTTTGGACAGCTAATAAAAATCTAAGGCATTAATAATGCTTTAGGAAAAAAATCGCTTTTGGGAAAAACTGGCCTCAAGATCCTTCATAGGTAGTTAGATTTTGGCAATAAAAGATAAATGACCTCTAACTGTAAAGTACCTTTTAACCTTGTTTAGGCGCTACAAATTGCTTTACATTGTGTGTGTGTGTTTTTTTTCTCTTATACACCCTCTTGCAGCTCTTGTTATATATTTACACTCTACATGATATATGAAGCCTTTTTTCTGTGCAATCCAACACTGAGGCAATAGAAGGAGAATGTTGCCAAAGGGCACTTCAACATGTAAAATCCCTGTGGAATCGAACAAACCCCCCCTACCAATAGGTGCAAAGAGGCTGTGCCAGTGTTATGGGGCTTCTGAGGTGAATGAGAGGAAACAGTCCAAGCCAACACTCTGTGTCCAGGTATGACAGCCGTGTAATGAAATTCCTCTCCTCCTTATGCTCACCATAGTGTTGTTGTGCAGCTTCTGATGGCATTGGCACTGCAGAAAGGCTTCCCTGACAGGTTTGTTCCCATAGTACAGAGTGGTGTTGTAGATGACAGTAGCTGCCAAGTTAATAGGCAATAGATACCTTATGAAATTTTTAACCCATATAACTGTTTGATTGCTAGAGTTGCAGGATGATTTTGTATTTGTGCAAACTGGCAAACATATTCAGAGAATTTAACCTGCATGACAAACTATTATTACTCTGATTGGATTTAAGAGACAAAAACTACCAAAAGTTCCTTAAAGAGATGCAGTTTTTTAGCAATGACTTCTCTAAGGTTGATACTTTGATACGTGCCATTAAAAATATTGGATTAGACACTTTTTTGAGCATCAAGGCAGCCCTCTGCAAAAGAAATGACATAATTTGTTGTAACTTGGAATGCTTTTAGGCAACTGCACATGAGCCCAGTCACAAGCTGTGTCCCAATTCAGGGTCTGCACACTTCAAAGTTAGGATTCGTTGGCTGCATACGTCACAGTAGCGTGCCAAGTACTCTCCCATTTCGAAGGCTCCTTCGAATCCACCCTTCATATTTGCACTTCATTGAGCTCCAGATTACCTTGGAACGAAGGCTACAAGTGATGCATTCTTCACATCCTCTTTTCTTGCATGCAAGCTAGAAAAGAACGAGCAGCAGTCGAGTGCCGGGGAGGACACTTCTTTATGTACAAACAGTATACACATATATTTGTTCAAGCAGACAAGCTGGGATGGCAGTAGCATTGTGTCCAGTGACCACAAATGAATTTAATTACATGCGTCTGACCAGGATTATTTTTAAGTGACTCAGGATGTGCTCAGCCAGAGAGAGGAGAGCTGCGCTGTTACCCCAAGGAGAACTCGTGTGGCCCGCCGCCTTCACATGTTTGTAATTTACACATAAGTAAATAAAAATAAATAACATTGAAATGA
This sequence comes from Pseudomugil gertrudae, assembly GCA_037177535.1. Classification (NCBI taxonomy): domain Eukaryota; kingdom Metazoa; phylum Chordata; class Actinopteri; order Atheriniformes; family Pseudomugilidae; genus Pseudomugil; species Pseudomugil gertrudae. The sequence goes on from JBAMHV010000010.1 coordinate 11,110,399, forward strand.
CTGGCACAATTTTTCTGTCATATTTTAAAGTATTTGGTTGTTTTTTTGTGAAAGAATGGGACCACTAAATGGATAAACAGGGAATGTCTTATCGCTAGGCAACAGGACTGGAATACTATGGGTAATTCTTGCACTCTAGATAGGCTGTCTGATTAGAGCGCACTTCGGAGTGTGCAGACTATACGTGGAACACTCCTACATAGTCTGCAGGTCTGTACAGTCTGCAGAGAGCAGACCCTAAATTGCAACACAGCTACAGTCAGTTTCCTCTGTGTCACATGATTGTAATAGCCAATCAGATGTCATGATGATGCTGCGTTGTTGATAATGAGGCTTTGTTTTTACATTTTACAGGTTTAATTCAGGATATTGTGCTTTATGTTTTATTAAATCAATCACATTATTCTATTTATTATTTATGGATAATCATATTAATGGCCTATTTTGTTATTTTTATAATGTTTTAAATAATATTTGATCCATATTAAAAAGAAATGTGCAAAGTTTAAGAATAATCAGGAAAAACATTGCTATGACAGTTTTAGAAAATGTTTCTGCTGTTCTCAACATTTGAACAGTCACAAGCTGAAACAGCTGTGTGTGATATTTTGTAATCACTTGTGATTTCATACAGATTGTGAAGGAGTTGCTTCTGTTACAAATGATATGCCTCAGCAACACAGGAAGAGAACTGCCTCGTTGTGAATCAGCAGTGTCAAAGTGCTTGAAATGCCAGAAGGACCCACTGCAGAGACAATGCAAGAAGTTTCTCTTTCAAAAACAAAACTGAAAGAAGTCGTGACATAGGATAGCACTAAAAAGATACTGCAAGAAAAAAAGCTACTGGACAAAGCTGCCACACAGTACAGTTTTGTTTTCTCAAGCCAAGCCTATTGATTATTATGCACTTCACCAATAATTTGCATATCACCAGCAGAGCAGAGTTACCCAATCAGTCTCGCTGTACCTGTAAAGTTTTAAAATACAGTTTTAACCATGTTTTCTTCAGGACTGTACATTTCATACCATGACTAAGCTGTGCTCCCCCTACGCTTCCACTCCCCCATCTGCTCCTGGCAACATTATGAGAAGCTCTCAATATGATGCATGTCAAATTCACCCATAATGACTTTTGGCCTTATGTCATGCCTTGATTTAAAGTCAGACAAAATACTCTTCCTAAAAGTATCATTTACTTCCAATTACAAGGAAACATCCTGAAAAAAGGAACAGCTGCTTTGTGTCACTGAGTGTGTAAAAGGGAGGGCTTTGTTCAGTTTTACAATACATAGTTATTGAAATATAAACATATTTAAATGATGATGGGTTAAATTTGACACTCCAATACTGGTAAATGAAAAATGCTTACATTTCAAAAGTACAAAAAATACATCCCAGTGCTTGTCATGACTATTATATTTTTTACCACTTAGCATTTCTGAAGATGCCTTGTCCACAAAAAACATGAATGCACTTGTATGTATGTTTCTTCCTTCAGTTAAAATACCTCACTACACAAAGCCTGTAACTGTGAGTGTGTGTGTGTGTGTGTGATTGTAACACCCAAGATGATGCAGAAACTACCCTCCACCACAGAGTCCTTTCACTGTGGCAGGGGAAAAACAAGCAAAGACAGGGATATGAACAGCTTGCAAGGAGGCTGTGAAGGTTGTGAAGAAGGATGAAGTGTGGTGAGTGTGTGTGTGTGTGTGTGTGGTTGTGAAAGTGGGTAGCTGGTGGGTGGTAGTTTGCTGGTTGGCAGTGTATGGGGTGAATGGGTTCCACTGCAAGACCATATTTGTAATGCAGGGTGGCTACTAACTTTTTTATTTTAGTTTTTATTACAAAGGATCCTTATTTCTCTTTTTGTTGGCGTGACTTATTTTAAAGCAGAATATGAAGCATAAAAGTGCCAGTGACTAGATGTGTTCACAAAACCTTTTCTCCCAAACAACTGAATGAAATTTCGTGCTTCAGTGGAGATATGTGGTGATTTTCAGTGAAACAGGCTGCAATAACAGAATGTAACCAATTGCTTCCAGTTACTGAACACACCTAATTACAAAACAAAAAGGTAAAGTAAGAATCTCTAATTTAGCTGTAAAGATGATCATGGTAATAAGTTCAATTTTACGCACAGTTATGAATGGACATCGGCGGTCAGTGATTACATTCTTCCAAACAAACATGTTTTTCTCTGTAAGTGGATCCAATGACCTCTGGTGCATTTTTTCTGTCATCCTAACTGCAGATGTTTGTTTACCCATGGAGTGATTATTATTATCATTTATTTATATTTTATTAACCTAACCTTCACTATTCAGTATTCACTGATGAATCACATTACTGATGCTACTCTCACTGGCAGCTGTTGCACCCATAGAGATCTTATCTGAAGTGGTCACACAGGATCACAGTTATTTACCTACAGTGACATTATAAAACCATATTTTTCTACTCTCGCTGTGTGAAGTCAGGCATACATTTGCATGCATTGTTCATTAGGCACATGGATTCTTGCATGCATATCTTTGTTAATACTCTGAGCTATAATGATATCCCCTAACTCTTGCATCTTCCTCCCACTTAAGGTAACATTTCCTCATGTTAACAGAAAAAATGTCCTCTGACTTCAGCATCCACACGAGAAGGAAAACAACTCATGGAGATAGTGCAGGCACTGTCAACATGTCTGCCTGCTGCCTTTGTGAGGTATTGTTTTCATTATTCTACTGCAGCTTAAAAATGCAATCTGGAATTTATTTTGGCTGTTTAAGGTTTAGCTGTATTTAAATTCGACTTTGGCTGAATAATAGGCTTATATCGATTTTTTATTTAAAGTCATAATGGGATGGTGCCGCAAAATAATACAAGCTGTAAGACATCTAATGCTTGTCTTGTCAGTCCTGTTTGGCTAAATATGGATTTAAAATTCTGTCCCTGGATTCAGCCCTGTGAATGCAACATTTGGCTTCTATAAAGAAGTTAGGATTACTAGCTGATTAACTGTGATAAATCATTTTAATGTTTCAATTTAACGAGGTGCATAATCAGCACTGTAAGCATTCATCGTAACTACATATGGAGATTCTAAACAAGCATTTCTTAATCCTACCTATATCATCTCTTCAGGTTTTGAATTCTTGCAGTAATTTCCACATGTGTAACTCTGAGTGCCAGCAAAGAGACACGTTCAGCTGACTTTTTGTATCAAATGAACAGATGTACAATCTAACAAGGCAGATTTCTCAGAGCTGACAACTGGCTAACAATCAAGTTAAACTGGGAAGGCCTGACTCCAGCTTACAACTGCTCGATTCACACTGGAAGGGAAGAAGCCCCTAAAACGTACACTTACAACTCACAGTTGAAAACTTTGGCTATGTTGTGACAAGTGCTGAAAAGTTTGAGTAACATTAAATGAAATTCCACTGCTGAAAACTAAAGATTTTTATTATCGAGTGCAATTTAAAAAATAGAAGCAAAAATGCAGAGTCAGGACTGGGTGGTTGCAAAACACTTAGCAAAGGCTCAAATCTAAGAAAGAAGGGCTAAATAAGAAACTGAGATCTACCCAGTGATAGTTAGGACCGTGAATATTTAGATAGCTACTTCCAGTGAAAACAATTTCTAACTTAACAGATGCTTTTTAATACTATGCCAGGCCTTTACTGCTTCAGCTTTTAGTTGATGTTAGTTCGAAGGTCTTTCTGTTTGTAGCTTAATCCGTAGCAAGCACGTGTGATCAATGGGGTTAAGATCAGACTGACTTGGTTGTTCAAGAATATTTCACTTCTTTGTTTTGAAAAAAGTTCTAGTATGCTGTTGTCACATGTTTTTACTTCATCATCCATTTGTATAATAAAACACTGCCTTCACCCTGTGTCAGGTTATCAAGAAAACACCCAGAGCAACAAGGAGCCACACATGCTGAAGCAATCACTTTACCTTTGCCATGTTATGCAGATGATGCAGTGTTCATTGGATTATAAGCTGACCCAGCCTTTCTTAACATTTTGTACTTTTTATTATTCTGATACAGGTTGATCATGGTTTCATTTGGGCAAGGAGCCTTACTATCTTTATAGTTTGCTGTGCTGCTGTGCACCTTTTGTATTTGCTTCCATGCAGTCTTCTCTTTATGGATATTGCCTACCTCCTGGAGTGTTTTTCATTTGGTTGGCTTTTACAAAAGGGTTTCTTTTTACCGTGGAAATGATTCTGCAATTACCACCGCATATTCTTCTGTGAGGGTCCCGGTGTTTCTGTGTTGTTAAGTTCACCTCTGCTTTCTTTCTTTATCCCAGTTTGCATCAAATTGTAGATTTTGCCACGCCTAATGTAGCAATTTCTCAAATGTGTTTTTCTGTTTTTTTTTTTTGCTTTTACATCTCACGGGTGGACTGTTTCACCTAGTTCCTTTGACCCACGCTGTGTTCAAATCTCAATCTTCCAAACGCAAGCAATACACCTAAAATCAACTTCAGGAGTTTTATGTGGAGCTGCTCACATTATGCCACAGCTACTCAGAGCCCGCAGGTGAGGAACATTTGTATTGTTAAGCCAGATGCAAAATCATACAGCAAACTTGACATAAACAAAATAGCCACATGATGCTCACGAGCTACTTCAGGTGAATCAACTTGAGCTGCCTTGCTGCTGTTCTGATCTGTCTTGCATCCTGTTTCACAATTAAACACACATATATCTGCTTTCATATATGTCTGCCATTTTCATCCTCTCCATCACCCCAGCATTCACCTGTAAGCTGGAGGGCAGAATTTCATTCATCACTCCAATATCAAACTGAGAAAACATGCAAAGCGAATGCTGGGATCAGCGCCTAGGGACAAAACTTCAATCATGTTCTCTATTAAAGATTTATAAACATTCACACATGAGTTGTTTGCCTGAATATTTTGCATTGTAATGCATGCCTATGTTGTTTTGGGCATATTGGCATTGTGCTCATAGAATTTTATTTCTGGAATTCTTCAATAATAAAAAAAAAAAAACATGAGACATCTCATCCAGGTCATACCTTCCCCCTGTCACCTGTAGGGGGCAGTAGTTAAACAGTGGAGTCGAACGGGGCAGCAGAGTGGTAGAGGCTCTGCAGAGCATCTGCACTATTGCTATCTGTCACCAGGGGGACATGTTGTGCTTCAAGAAATTCACTTGTTTTTTCTTCCCTCCCATAAGTCAGATAAACACAGCAAGAAAACAGAGCTCACACACCATCGACTGCTCTGTAAATGTATAGCCTTATAAGTGGCATTGAAACCGCATAATGGTGAGTGAGAAAACAATGAGATCTGGATGTATGTGTTTGAAAGACATGTCTCACATTTAGCAGATGCAGGAAAACACCTCTGTTGCCTGAAAACACTCAAGCCTAACATGGCATCTCCGGTAATAGGATATTAGAGTAAAGAAACAGAGAGAAAGAAAATGGAGCAAAGAGAAGAGGAGAGACAAGGAAATAGTGAAAAAGTGGAGGCAGCAGACAGTGCGAAAATGGAGCAGAACTGGGAAAGTTGAGAACTTAAGCGACTTAGTTGTGACCTTCTATCAAAGCCTAATTAAAGCAGGTGTGCCCTATTGTGCTATACGTTTGCAGACTGCAGACATCATTTTGGACACTTAGTCAAAGGGCTGTAATGCCCTTTAGAGCAAGTCTACTCTCTGCACATCCTCGTCAAGGAACCATTGCTATGTTTTCATTGCACATAGCTGTTGTGTATATGTGGCACAGGGAAACTATGGGGGCGGGGGGGTCTAACCAGGAAGCTGAGCAAGACACAATACATTCATAGACGGCTACACTGATGTGTTTACAAAGCGTTTCTTACTGTGATGCCAGTGGTGATACTCTGATTCTGTATGAGAATAATTGACATTATCACCCTTTCAAAAGTATTAAACTATAATAAATATGCTTGAACAATGGTAAAATTAATAATTTTCTAGTAAAACAGTGTTTAAATTACATTTAGTCCCATTTCACATGCCGATGCAGGTATTTATTAGTGGAAACATAGCCACACATTACTTTTGAAGGCTTTGACTGCAAGCAGAAGTAGGAAAGTGATAAAAAAAAAATCAACAGTTAAGCAACTAGAAGAGATGAGACTGATCAAATTTACCATCTGCAAAACAGCTGGCAGCTTGATTTCAGTCTCAGTGTGTATGGCTGATGTCCACAGACCGGTCAAAAGTGATAAACTCAGCATCATCTCAGGAAACAATTTCTATCAGCCTTTGGGTCAGCAAAACATGCTATATACAAGTTAAGGCTATCCCTTTATTTTGTCATGGTTACAAGGCCAACAGAGATTGTGCTTCAGCCTCCACAATACTTTGTGACAAGCGATGTTTTTCAAGGTCCCTCCACTTTTAGAAAACCTGTTTTGACATGTGAGTATTGGTTAAATAGAACAGTGATGTCTGCAAAGCAGTTCCAAATATGTCTGACTCTAGTAGACCCCGATTAAAAAATTATTCATTTATCTTGTTTACACTGCCAATTAGATAGGTTTGTTAATTCTTTTGAAAATATTGGACAATTAGATATAAGGCTACATATTAAACATCAAAATGGCTCCACAACTTTGACCTCTAAAACCAAGAAGGTGTCTTCTGAATGGTGTAAAACTCTCCAGTACAAAACAAAGAACATAAAGGCAAATTAAACAAAAAAAAAAGACTAGAACTTGGCAGATTTTGATAGATTTTCTCTCTCTTCAAAGTATCTTTCAGTTATTAAATTAATCAAGTAATATTTGATCTGCCATGCCCACTTGATCACATATTAGCACCATCCTTTGATTTTATTTTGAGCTGTTAAATGATTCAAGCTAAAATAATATACAAACATTTTCTATATTCAAAGTTAATAAAAGTATAAATTGATTTGAAGGTAGAGTGGATGGTGGGAGCAGTTTTTCCGTGACCCTGAGGTTTCAGGCACTGGAGAAGATGTATCTGATTCCACTTAGCTGGGTGCTCTGCACCAGCCAGATACTAGCATCAGTGCCAGCTCCTGCTCTCCTCCTGCTAATACTCCTCTCCAATCCTCCTCCTCTTTTTTTCCCTAATGCTGCAGGGATGCAAAATGTTAGGTAGTTCTTGCTTGTGATGGAAGGTAAGGCGAAAGCTGGGGGAGAAATGTGAGAAAGAGAAACAGCCGAGGGGATGAATTGACATATAGCAGAGGAAAAAAAAGCTGGAGGGAGTGGAGTGTGTTAGCTGTGGTAAAGACCAAGAGAGATGAGGATGGAGGACAGACAGAAAAAAAGGCTAACATTCTTTGCTTACACTCTCTGCGGTAATGAGATGTTGCAAAAAGCAGACAAACTGACAAAAAGACAAAGGAAAAGCAAAAGAGGACAGTGGCTGGGAGGGAAATAAACATGACAAAGGCGAAGATGAAGAGGAAAACAGTGAAACAGTGACAGAAGGAAAGATCTACAGGAGTGAGACAGCTGTTGTTTAAGACCATAAAAAAATGAAAAGAAAAAACAGACAAACACTGAAAAGCAGGTCGGCTGCACAGCTCCAGCAGAACTTCTGTTTATACAAATAAAGCCCTGAGGGCTGTTTGAGCGTCTGCGTCTGTGTGTTTTGGTGCCTAGGCATTCATTTGTGCTTGTGGATGCACATGTGCTCCTTTTTTTTAGCTTGTGCTTGCATTTATGTGCACATGGTGAACATTAATATAATTGTCAAATTGCATGCAGCTAGAGGGGTGGATGGGACATGTGAGGGGGAGCAGCTGCGTATCTGAAAGCTGACCCCATGTCGCAATCATCCAGGCCAGGCGACTGTACTCATGTGCTCCTTTTGAGGCCTCCAGCAAGGAAATCTAAGCTCAGCACTACAGCATTAGCTAGTACGTCTGTGAATGGAAATGTAAGCATCAAGCACAAGCAAAGGGGAATGTTTCTAAGATTCAGGCAAATAATGCTGCTCTTTTCTGGAAGCACCAGGGCTGTGTTTAATCATCACTTCCTCTTGTTTATGCCAAGGGCAATGTCTTGTCCATGCGAGAGAACCCCAGCCAACTTTGCTGATGCAAGGTCAAACGCATAGGCATGAGCCCTGGGTTGCTTTGAAACAGATGTTACCCCCCTACACGTTAACACTCTGCCTCCTTCTTCCTCACACCCAAACTCCACACAAAGCTTTTGCCTGCGACAGCACTGCATAAGGTTTGGGTCTGATTAAATTCATTTGACAGAAAACATTGATTTTAGTTTTCAACCAAAGTGCATGCCTCTAGGTATAAAACCACCCTCTCCATCCTAAAACATGCTAGACCCTGAGCTCTCACATCTTTGAAACAAGATTTAAACTATCATTATTTTTAACCTTTTGGTAACATATTGACATGTTTGTAAAGCAGGACCAATGTTACAGACGCCTGTCACTCAGTAATCCTCTGTCATTTTCACCCTGCCAACCTGCCTGCACCCTCAACTGGGGCCTCATTTATAAAACTTACAGGTGGCGTACATACAGAAAACAGGAAGTGCTGCGCACATTTACTTTCCGATTTATAAAACTGCGCACGCACGTCCCCACGCACGTTTCTGTTTATAAATCAGGACTAACACTAAATTTGGAGTGTCTTGTCACGCCTACGTGTTGGCTATAAAAGGTCAGGTGGACGGCCCTGATTAATTTCACAATGACAGAACATATTTTAGTAGTTGACGTTCTTATTAACCACATTTCTGTTGTGAATCCGGATGTTTTCGTGGTAGAGCATCGATGTCATTGACATTTATGACAGTTTATACCTGATTTTGTACAAATATCTCAAATTTTACATTAGTGTATTTGGTTTCTTTCTTCTACCGTTGGTGTCGCCGTTTTCGTTTTTTTCATATTATGTGCGTACGCCTGCTCATTGTTTTCGTGGAGATGGTGAGATTCTCCCGCAAAGTCGTGTTTTTATAAATCCCAAAAGTTAACTATAATTGGCGTACGCCGTTTTTTGTACGTACGACAGTTTTATAAATGAGGCCCCTGGAGAGGATTGAATCATCACCTTCACCTGCACCCTCCGGATTTGACAACACCCCAGCCAATCACCATCTAACACACCAGCAAACCAGGAAATCAAAGGCCACATCATTATTCATTCTGGGAGAAACTGTTTGGTAACAGACTTTTTCTACTAGGCTTGTGAATCTGCAGACTTTGAAGCTGGGAGAAGTATGTTCAGAGGTGGAGAATAAAGAATTTCCCTCATTCAGTTGAATGTCTCTTCATTGCTTTTATTTTTGTTTGCTTTCACAGTGAAAGTTAGGCGAGCCCCGACATTCGGCTACAATACATTATACATGTTATGTTTTTTTAACTGAACTTTATTGAACAAATTTACACACAAAGGCACAAAGTAATTTCAAGAAGACATTTTCCAGAAGTAACATGTTGAACAGCATCAGATGTTATTAGTTATTATACATGTTATATACATTGGCACGTTATAAACGTCACAGGCCACAGACGTAATCAATTCGGGTCAAGGCATATGCAGGCTGCAGCAGGTGAAAGCCATTGCCGCAGACGGTGGTGTTGATGCCTATGGCGCAGACCACAGACGTAATCAATTCGGGTCAAGGCGTGTGATCGTCTGTAAATAAAACTTGTAATATCTCAGAAACCATAGCAGCACAAACTAAACTTTTAACGGCACAAATCAGCACTAAATTGCTTTCCGGCTCTCGATCGAGGCAGACGCTCTGCACTCTTCTCCTGCTCCTCCCCTGTTTTCCCTGCACTTTGTCTCGTC